>JAKSZP010007155.1:0-54693 GCA_022478985.1 Massospora cicadina | reverse complement strand
AAACCCTATGTGCAAATTTAATCAAAGTGATAGAGATGCAGAAGAAGAAAGAAGACACTCACCAATCCGTGGCCCCGGTGCTAAAGGAAGGAGACCTAGTGATGATCAATGAGAAAAACTATTTTGGTTCCAGCAAGCTGCAGGAAATTTAAACCAGTCGTCCTGTGCCCATTCAAGGTCCTACACCAGGTAAACAAAGTGGCATACAAACTGGAGTTTCCTGAGGGATTGTGTGCAAATCCAGTACTGCATGTCTTGCAACTGAAGAAGTTTGAAGGCCCTCTTCCAGAGAAACTGGAGCCAGTCCACTCGGGAAACCCAGGATAGGCGGAGTATGAGGTGGAGGAAATTCTGGAGACAAATATCTCTTGGAAAAAATGCTGGTATCTAGTCAAATGGGTAAGCTACCTGGTGGAGGAGTCCACCTGGCAGACTGCCGATGACTGCAGCAACTACCCAGCAGAAGGTGGAGGAGTTCTGGAATTGGAGGAGGCTCTCATCTGGGGGGGTGATGTAATGGTCAAGGCGTTGCCTGACCATCACATTGCCCTAGTCTTCCCTAGGGTGAGAGTTGAGGCCAAGGGAGAGGGGCTTGACAGCTACAATTTTTGTAAATGGCAATCTGATGAATCAGATGCCCCAAAATCAAAGCAAATTAAAAATTGCAAGGCTGAAGAGGAAGGAAAGCCTCAAAAATGGTGCTCTGTCCAAACAGATGCCGCCAAACGAAATATTACCAAAAGGGGCAATGAGTATAACCCTCGAGAATGACGCTCTGGCCAATTGGATGCCACCAAACCCCAGTTGGCAATATTGAGGAATATGGACTAAGAGAACGGGCCAGGCTCTGAGAACAAATCAAAGCTGAAAAATAAATGCGAAAAAGTTTCTGCAACCCTAAGGGTACCCAGTCTTAGTTCGAGAGCATGCCTCAACAATGGAATTGAGGGTCTAGATCCTTGAGTTATACCTGTTATCGAGAAGATGCCCATAGACTCCACAAGGAACAAGACCCATTTTTCCCCCCTAAGCTCAGTATAAATCTGAGCTGGCAGAAACTGTGTAAAGTAGTTTCATCTTCTAGAACATCCAAATAAGCTTAATAAATTTTTGAAATCAGAAATCAGTTTATTGAGGCCATAGGGGAAACCACACATGGACAGCAGCTTGGACTTTGATAGAGCTATTCAGTCTTTATATGCTCTCTCTGGGGGTCAAACCCTCCTGCTGAGCGCCAGCATAGTACTGACTGTAGCCCAAACTTTCTTAGTAAAGTGGTTCCCACATAGTCAGATTAGGGACATCTCCGCAGCAGGATTATCCTGCCTGTGGGCACTTACCTGGGCACTTTTGCCTAACTGCTTTGTGGCAGTGTTCAGAGACCCCATCCGTCACACTTATATCAAATTTAACAACCCTGAAAATCCAACTATTTCCACTAACCTAATTTCACAATTACCTACTGTCACTGGTATCTTGGCCTTAACAGGGGTTGGACTAGCTGAAGCTCTACAACCTATATTAGGGCCCAACAAACCTTTATTCACAGCTATTATATTTTTTATCTGCATCCTACCCTTGTTATACTGGACTCTTAGCTCAGGCTTGGCAAGTTCACGAGTTGCTATGCCAAACTGGGCTAAAGATATTCCAGTCCCTGACAATTACCACACTTTACTATAGGGTTACAAATGTTGTACTATGATAACCACGGATTCAGATGAACTAGCAAGTTGGGGTACATATGGAAGTGAACTTTTTAAAATCTTAGAGAAGACAATTATTAATGCCTATAATCTTAAGGATCCTGTTAAAGATCACCTAAATGTGTGCATGCTAAGTTTTAGAAATAATATCACCAGAGTTCTGGGCCAGCGGCCCCAAGTTCCCAATGAGTCATTTGACCCCCACACATTTTTGCTCCCCAATGTTTGGTCAGGTGGGGGAATATTATAATTTTGTTTGACTAACCATATGGATAAATTATTTTTATATTTTTAATGTCATGCTTTAACTATTAAATAGATGTGGATTCAATTGGCTCATGGTAATTTTTGCCCTCTGGGTCCTGCTTTTATATGTAGTTGCCTACCAGATGATTTATTATTAGTCAAATCCCTAATCCCTATTGGCACCTCTTTTGTCAGTCCCACCCAATTAAAGGTGCACTTGATCAAATCAATGCATTTCTTGTTCCCTTTAGCTATCATCCATTGACACTATAGCCTTGATTGATTTATTGCCTCCTATTTATTATACTATTCTATATTGTCCCATTATGGCATAAAAAATTTATATTAGGATACTTATATTTATTTTGGCCATCTGCCAGTAGTTGTAACACATCCAGCATATTACATCTTTTTATGGTAATGCTCTGAGCCCCAGTTTCTTGATTCTTTGGCCCAATCTGGATATTAAAATTTTAGTTTATCATTTTTCAAATGCTGCTTACTAACCAAAGAAAGCACCAATGAGCTCACTGGTAGAGATATCATATTTGAAGAGGACTGCCAATTGCAGGGGGATCTTCCTGGTGGAAGCTGTGAGAGCCTACTTAGAAATTATTTTTGTGAGCCCTTGAGCCTCTGTCAGTGACTGATGTTATAGGGTGCTAACTTGTTTATTAATAAAATCCCTATTTTGTTATATAATGGTTTTTGTTAATTTTTGGTTAAGGTTAAAGTCCTCAAATAGTACCTTGTGGGGTATGTGGGTAAACCTGTGAGCTAGAAATATTACACCTCTGTATTAACTTCAGAAAAGGCATTTTTTAAACATGGATGCATCACCTGACCAAGATCACCCCACCCAGATTTTCACCTAAAATAATTCATTGACCCTTTCCTATTGGGGTTTAAATTGTTGTATATAATGTATAAAACCCTTCTATTTTATACTAAAATAAAGTTATGCCATTTAGTAAATTTCTTTTTTGGTGTCTTAATTTAAATAAATCCTTTCACTATTATTAATATAAGATGTATACTCTAGCTGATAGGACTTGAGTGTGACTTGACACTCTCAAAAATAAATAAATTACTTGCTGTGAGTCTTAGACTGCTCCAAGTATTGACTGTCAGGCTTCTAAGGAGCAGCTTTATAGTTTAAGTTTAAATACTCAACCTCTTGGGTTACCCAGGACAAGTTTCCTTATAGGAAGAAGAAGGGACCAAATGTCTCTGTGGAGCCCTTGGCCCAACTGGGGGACTTGGCCCATGTTGCTGATAACGTTGGTAACGGTATTGGCCCCAAAGAATCTCTCCCCCAACATCTCTCTTGGTTGCTTCTTCCCTTGTTGAAAAGATAAAGGAGGTTTTTAAAGAGATAGTTAAGACCAGAGGACACCAGCAGCATCTCCACCCTCCCTTGGTCTCCGCACTGTCATCCCTCACTTCTTTAGAAATGGAGAAAATCAATCTCAAAGCTCAGATAATGGTTCCTGAGTCAAGAAAACTGGTCCAGAACATATAATCTGAAATTCTAGGCTCTGGAATGCAAATCTGAGTTGAAAATTCATTCTCAAAAAAGTTTAAAAAATAATTTAAATATTTGTTGAAATTTACTGGTGGAATCCAATTCTGCCCCTCAGATCTGAGAAAATCCACTCAATATTGGATCAAAGAGGTCCCTCCATCACAGATCCCAAATTACGTTGTCAGAGCTTCTTTGACCTAGTGCATATGTTAGCTGGCAACTCCCCAAACCTAGTATGTTTACCCACTAGTACATCAGCCTCCTGTCTAAGATAACCCATGACCCCATTTCCCTACCACATAGCTTTTAAGACAACTGCCTCTAAAAGGGCAGTTGTCAGTTCATTTTTCTCTTGAAATTTAATAAATATGATCATTATAACAAAAATATATTCTGTGGACTCTGCCCCTTTCCAATATTTTCACTAAACTCAACCAAATATGCCATATTTTGCATTTTAGGTTTAATGGTCTTCAAGTGGGCCCTCCAGTCCCTTAATCAGGTGTCCCACCAAATGGTAATTGCAATGATTAAAGGATAAACCATGTGCGCTCTATGCCAATATTCCACTTTCAAGGAGCCTTTGGATCTGCCAAAATCGCTGCAATGACCTGCTTCTCCTTCATCATTCAGTGGACAATCTACAAGTCCACCACCTTTTATCCAAGGTAGTCAGAGAATTCAGGTTAATTCACCCAGCTGATTGACCAGAAATTTAGTGGATTCTGGGAAAAATGAGGCCATCTCCTCTGATGACCTCAATTCTCCATCTGTGGCTAAGGATTGGTCATTCTTGCAACCATAAGGTGGAAACCAGGTGCTGGATTATCTGGGCCATTCTGCTATGGGCCAATCTGGCCCAAATCATTTTAAAATTGATCTGCTGCCCAGATGATGCTTCCAACCCCTTGACTCATTTCAAAACCACTCAACAGGTGTGAGGTGAAGCCCAAGGCCTCCTGACAGGCAAATAGAATCAGTTTTGATTTGATTTGTGAACCCAATCAGAATTTTCAAAATTTTAAAAATTTAAATTGTTTTTAGAGTTTATATTATTATAAAACAGTACCAGAAGGTTTGGAAAAAGAGTTAAAGGTCACCAACTGAAAACCCAGAAGGATTGTTCATCTTCCTTGTCTCTCCCACTTTTTGGAGATACCCCTGCAAGACCCACAGTTGCCCCATTGCAGCCATTTGGTTTCTCATGGGGGCCTTTGGTATATCCTTGAATTTTTATTTCCCTCACAGAAATCATAGGGTGTCTCTCCTACAAGTAACCAGAACTGCTATGCTAAAGGCATTCTGGGCTTTTCACTGGGTTGGTACACACCCAGATTGGAAGCCCAAATTTACTTTATTAGCAGATTCTATGACATATAGAGCCACAAAAAATGAAAGCTCTATATATAACCTGTGTGCTTGAAATATAATACTTCTACACCAATTTCTATAATAATCTTTGGTAGGTTTAAATTTTTTTCAGTTTCCAAGGTAGAAATTAAATTTTTTGCACTAAGAGGTTAGTAATATATACAGAGTCATGGACCATGCCTCAGTCCAGCCAAGAAAATTATCAAAGTTAGATCATACAATCCATTGGGGAGATACCCCAGTGGTAGAGTATGGACTCACTCCCACCGCCCCCCCAAGTTTGATTCTGGTACAGGAACTTTGGGTAGGGGACAATTTTGACTGTGTTGGTTTTGTGCTCCAATGCCTCAAACTGATGTAACAAATAGCAAAGGTGGTCCATGGAGTTTCTGGCCTATCATACACTGCACATGGAGGTTTTTGAGTTTTATCCTCATTTCTCATTTTCTTTGATTTCATTCATCAGTGCGGTATTGTCTCCAGGTCAGCCCACCTCAAATAAAAATTTAAAAATTTTTAAAAAAATTTAAAAAATTTAAAAATTTACAAATTAAAAATTTAAAAAAAGTAAATATTTAAAAATTTAAAAAATTAAAAATTTAAAACTTTAAAAATTTAAAAATTAGATCATATAATCCTGGCCTATCAGATCATGTGCAAGAAGGTTTTACACTCAGTACTTATATTTTGCCCTCCATTTTCTATATTTTTATTTTTTATCCCAAAACTGATGTGGTATATTTATCTCAAGGTAAACCCACCTCGAATAAATAATATTTAGTTTATTTTATTCCTATTTTAATATTAACCTGGAAGGGTGGTTAGCTGAGCAGGTAAAATGCTTCCACCTTAAGTGCAGGTTTTGAGTTCGAAACCTGTACTGGCTAGAAAAATTCTCGGTGTGGTATATTTGTCCCAAGGTCGACCCACCTCGAATAATTTATCAACCTGCAAAGGAAATTCTAAATTTCCCCGCAAATGCCAGCTGATGACTGCCTCCTCATTAGCGCAGAAATCTCTATATATATAAAACAAAGTCGAGTTAGTTACACCATTTATAACTCAAGAACGGCTGGACTGATTTTTATGATCTTTGATTTGTTGGATTTGTCTCCGCCCCGAATAGCAGAATAACTATTAAAACATGGGAAAAATTTACGAAAAAAGATTTATGAAGAAAATTCATTTTCTCATACATTTTGTATGGAACGGCTTTTTTGATGATATCTCGAGAACGGATTGACTGATTTCGATGAATTTTTTTTCGTTCGTCTCGGCCTCGAGAAGTTTCCTCGCGCATTGGAAAAGTAAGAAAATCACAAAAAATTAAAATCCGTATACAACGCCATCTCTGATACATGACAGAAACAAAAAAAGGAACAAAATGAACATGGCGTTGTATGCTGGTATTAATAAATTCACCAAATTACTTACATGAGACTAAACAAAAATCAGTACTAGAGTTTTAAGTAAATTAAGTAATTAGGATAATCAGCTCACCAGCCACGAGGGCAACAGTGAAGCTGTTAGTCCGAGTGGCTCAATAGTAGTGTTGGCACAGCCTATAGGCTATAATGTGAGCTTACCATCATCTGATAAACTAAATACCGTAGCGAAGCACCGGTATCTGGATGTTAGGTTTATATATTTTAAAAACCTGCCTAATTTAGTTTACCTAATTAATAAAATACTTTTGGCAAGTTAAGTAGAAGTTGATTTAGTAGTTTGGAAGATGTCACATACTCAATGATTTTAAGTATAAAGAGATGTTTCGGGTAGCAGTTTGGTGTTATTTGATTGATTCGATAGGTTTATTTTGTTTGGCCGAGTGGTTAATGACTTTTGGTCGAATCGATAGGACAGTTTAGTTTTGAGGGGTGATTAGTTATTGGTTGTTTTGATAAGTTCAGTTAGGCTTACCTGAGTGGTTGGTGGTTTTTGGTTGATTCGATTGAGCAATTAGATTTGGCTGAGTGGTTTTGTTTATCTATAGTATAAAATCTAAATTAATAAATTGAAAATCTAAAATTTTAGACACCGTAGCGAAGCACGGGTAAATCGGCTAGTATCTGATAATTGCGAACTGCACCAAACTGCCGCCCGTGAAATATTGGTAAATCATTATTCGAGACAGTACAGTATATGATAATTTTGGATCAAAAGGTGCAATTTTATCGTATTAACCTTTAGTCTCTAATTGTACTATATACTTTACTTTTAGTTTAGGATTTTCTAACCTTAAATCATAGTAATAAATATTAATTATGTCAAACTATCCATCTAACAGAAGTCAAAGCTTCGTATCAAGTAACTCCGCTAATACTCTTAGAAATTCTAGTAGATTAAGTATACGACATTCTCTGAACCCAAGCAACCTTACCACCTTAACTACTAAAGAAAGAGAACTTGAAAGTTTATCGCTTTTGAATGAACTTTCTAAGGACACACTTAATAAAATAAATACTCTAAGTTCAGAATTAAGATCTCTAAATAAGAGGGATATCAGTGTAAGTTTATAACCTTTCATTTAATTAATTTTTCAAGCGATAGATAGATTATTGAATAATTAGGATGAAATATTTCGTTTTGCAAATATTGCAGGTTAGTTTATGTATTTACTTTTGGAAACTAATTCTATACAACAGTTAATAAGCGCACAGAAAGTGGTGAACCACCTGTCCTTGTTAAGTTCGATTGTACACAAGAGCAGAGCTAGCCTGTTACTCTTTATAAATTCAGGTTAAGTACCTTCTAGATTATGTTTGAGATATTATTCTCGTTCTACAATACCGTTGCTTTCTTGATTTTAAAACAGTATTATATAATAGTCTCGTTAAAAAAGTTTGATACAACTTGACTATTTTGAAATAAAATGGATGATTATATGGATGACAAGTGTTTTGCCTCATTCCTGTGACTTGTCCTAATATTTACATTTGTGTTTTTTTCGGGGTTAAAATCCGCTTTGACTAAACAAAATGATCTTAAATTACAAAGTCATTATAAAATTTAGGTTTGTACAGTCGTAAAAAGTGGTTTTTATCACTCTATCTTTTTGATACTTTTGCAGCCGTTAGTAGTGTTTTAGAAGTTGAACTTACTTAAAGCCGCATTCAAAAAGATCTTTGGATTCAGCAAATGTGAATAGATTTATCAGAAAGGTATAATTGTAAGCTTAAATGTTAACATCATTTCTTTGAAATCTTGTTTAATTTTAAATTTGGTATAAAGTCATTTTTAATGAGTATAAAAATTAGGCGTCCATTTTTTCTGGCACATTAGGTCATTCTAATAACTTACATTGTAAAGAAAAGGATTGGAAAGCACTGACTTATTGTTTCTTATTTCTGCAGTCAGTAATAGTATATTAATTGATTAGTTATAGAGTAAAACTTTTGCTTTTAAATACAAGTTTTTATGCAACAATCTCGATTCAGGGTTAAAATGGCTGAGTTTTTTACCTTAGAGACGATAAAGACACTTGAAACGTACCGTTTACAGCTTTGACAATTTGTTCGTTGTTTTATTTCGTAGATAACCAAAAAAGCTCTATCTAGGCAATCCTTATTAAATTTTGTAAACGATTGGATTTATTTCACTGATTATCTCTTTGCTATAATCTATATAAACAAAATTTTAGGGGGCCTAGGTTACCAGCAGTAGTCTCAGAAATTGCTGAACCAATTTCAATGAAAATTTTACACGATCATAGCTTATATCCGGCACTAGGTTTTGCGCTTTGTTTGGTAACAATTGGTCAAAAATAAATAAAGTTGTAGAAAACCTCTTTTTGCAATAATATGAGTAACTCTTAATTTAAACCAATGTTCCATGGAATGCTAAAAAAACTTAAATTTATTCAATCCTGTATTAACTAAAATTTAAATTCAAAATGCACTCGACTCCTACCTTCCTCAAATTAGAATCAAGGTGCCAATTAATTGTTTATAATAACTAAAAGATAGAAACCAGAACTTAAAATAATCCAGTAAAGATATAAAGACTAAAGTTAAAAATATTGAGATTATAAGAAAAGGTATACTTGATCTGATAAAATGAAAGGTAATATGATATTTGTTATATCAAACTTTAAAAAGAGTTACAAGTAATAAAACTTATAGATATATTCAAGATAGATTTTTCAAGTTGTCTTTCCCGTTCAAAATTGATTTTGAGAGATTTTAGAAAAACAAGTCAATTTCCACCACCGCCTCACCACACCAATCTCAAAATTTATGTCCTCGGATCCACCACCTGCTAGCGTTTACTGCCCAGCAGGCAAATGCATGCAGACTGGCTTGTCCAGTCCACTAAATACTTCTGGCTGCTATGCCCCCCAAGGGACTTAGCACTCCAATTTGTATGAACCCACCCAACCCGCTCCCACCCCCTAGCCCTACCCCAATCCAATGTTTGCTTTTGCCTCCGCATCAAGTACAGATATCTCTTCACATATGCCAACAAAGCAATAATTGAGCTGGCATTGGCCACCTTTATGCCAGCAGGGTTTATCGACTTCTACCTATATAAGGCTATTTTGATATGGGATTCCCCACCAAAGAGGCCACAGCTGCTGCTGCAGCTATGCAATTAATTTATAAAAACACCCCTATTACCACCACCCAAATATACCTCCCAGATGATATCACACTTGTAGTAACCTTTGTAAACCTCCCCTCAAACACTCTATGAGGAGTTGGTGTCAGGGTTGGCCACATATGGTGAAAACCCTATCCTCTAATTTATTATCCCAAGTAGTGCTGAATGCCTTGCAGAACCTTGGGCAATGGCACTATTACCCCCCACCAGCTGAACATGGCCCAGCATATTCCACCACATGTATGTATCCTATCAGCACCCAACCATTTCTTTTAGGCCCATACTGACAACAGTCGCACAATTTGTCCCCAATACTATAAATTGGGCCACACCAAAAAGGTATGCCAATATAATTCATACCCTGTGAATATAGCCAACTCCACCCATGAGGCCACACCAACAGCGTTCAAGTAGGGATTTTGGCTGCCCCATACCACAGGCCAAGTACTCAAAATTAGAAGTAAAATATAGCACCCCAAACCTAAGCTGGCTAATGCACACCCATGCCAACCAATTGGGAGCAGGATTAGACCCATGTGCAATCCAGAAAATCTCCTACCCCAAGAAAACCAAAACTATCTGCCACCCTATCCTCTAAATCAACCAAAATCCTCAAAATTTATTGGATGTAGTGACCAAATCTGATGAAATTTCCCACCACCAAGTTACCAATTGATTTAACACCTTATTTGAATTCAGACTTTGATGGCCCAGCCCCAATAACTGATATGTATCCAAACCCAAAGCTACCTTTTGCTATAGTGACCACCAGCTTGCTGAGGCCACATTGGTCTGTATCAATAATCCCCATATCCACAAAATATATGCAAAATCTGTCATGGAATTTTAAAAAGGGCTAAACCCCCCTTCATTCCCCTCTGATTTTCCTCCTACTGCAAAAGAAGAAATCAAACAACTATATAAAACTGCCACCACCATTGTCAAGCATATTGCTAAACTAGCAGATTATTCCCTAAACAAATGCACCACAAGAGCAGATACTGCAAAGATAGAACAACTTCTCAAAGCCTGCATCAAGGCTGAACACCACATTGCTGAACTTATAGAGGCTTTAATCTGGGCCTAAATTATCGATCTCAACAACTATATACTTCACCTCTATCCTCATCCTGCAAATGCCCCAACCCCTGCTCTTAGCATTGCTCAGCGTCTACAATGCTGAGCCTGATGATGACCCACCCAATCCCCCTCCCCCTCCACTGTGATGGTATAAGTGGCTCACTGATGTGCCATCTGGTAGGTTAATTTTTTGTTTCTTTTTGTCTCACTGCCCAAAAAGAGCAGTCAAATCATATTTTACTTTTTAGTCAGTTTATTTTGGAGTTTTAGTTTTGGTATTGTCTGTCTTCTGGTCAGCTTGCCTCAGTTAAATAAAAGATGGCTTTTCCATGTGGTTGGGTGTTCACATGGTCATTGGTTAGTTATCTGATACCCTGGAGGTCTATATAGTTTATAGATGGTTTCAGACAGTGAGAAGATGTGTTCTAATGCAGATTTGATATCTATCTGTAATTAGTGCCTATGCATCAGTACATATATTTTAAAACTACACAATAATAAAATAGCTCAATTAAGTTAGTATTATCTAAAAATTGAATATTAATCTATTTTTGAATTGGCAAGCTAATTGCTTAGTAAGTTTATTTTATCAGATCAGATATCCGCTAAATTTAAACTTGAGACTTTTAGCACTGAAGTAGCAATTGTTTCAATTATATTTTTTAAAATCTTTTTAAAGAAAACTGAAAATTGATATCCTTCTTATATTTTTTTGAAATTTTTCCTGAAAAGCTGATCAAATTTTCTGATAGAACCAGTTTTAAAAAGCTTTTAAATTCATCTGATAAGTTTTTCTTATAAAGCTTAATCACATCAGAAAAACATTTTAGCATTTTCTTCTGATTGCTCTTTGTATATATAATGAGCTTCAGAATCCTAGCAGATCCAAAGGCTAAACTTAAATAATTATTATTATTTGGTGATAAATTTTAAATTATAGCAACATAGCAAAGCACAATCAATAATACTATATCTCTATGTAGGTAAATATTATTTTATGTGTGTATGTATCTATTTATGAGACACATTATCTACTTAAAAGATAAGTTAAAAAACAAAGTTGGCACAAAAATTTAATTATTTTGGGTACCATTGTAGGTTGTTTTTTGTTTTCTCAAGCATAATTCATATAAAAATTTCTAGGGGTTTAGGTTGTCTGCAGCTATCTCAGAAAATATAAAATCAATTTTAATGAAATTTCCATGCTCATAGCAGGTACCAAGAAGAAAAATTTCCACTTTATTTGGTGGCAATAGATAAAATTTAATTAAGTTATTACTAAAAAGCTTTATGTGATAGTAATATGACTAACTCTCAATTCAAACACAATTCAAAGAAATGCTGAAAAACTTAAAGATAACAAAACTAATATTAAACTGAATTTTAAATTTGTAAAACTTTAAATTTAAATAACACCTGACTCCTTCCTCTCACAATTTTGGAACAAGCTGTCACTAAATTGTTTAACTATAACAAGTTAACTATCTATTAACTATTTATCTATCTAATAAAACTACTAATTATCCTTTAATATAATAAGTTCCTAAGTGTATTTACATTTTTCCAAGATAAACTATAGATATACTGTATTAATTTTTTTTAATTTTTATGCTTAAACTATGTGATTGTGTGATAATGAAAAAAATTCTCTAAAGCTTAAAAACTTAGATATATATCCCACTTAAAAAGAAATGTGAACAACCATCAAACTATTATCTAGTTTTTTCCATTTGTGTATATATATAACCATCCCCCAATTTATCAAAGAGTTAGAATAATAAAGACACTTATTATCATATTTGATAATTATGTAAGAAGTGATAATTATTGATTTAAGTATCTTATCAAATGTAAGTACCAATGAAAGGTTTAAACTTTATTTGGTAATGATAGGTTGAAATAAACCAAAGTATTAAAAAATTATGTTTTACCTGTGGCTTTATATAAAATTACTGAGGAGTGTTAGCATAGTGGGGTAGTTCCTGCTCTACTCTGGGTCAGGTTTCAATTGACACAAGTATAAAGCTAGCACAGGCTAAAAAAATCTGCATGGTATATTTATCCCAAGGTCGACCCACCTCATTTACTTTTATGTAAAATTACTTCAATGCACATGCTATGATTAGCATCAGGAATATAGAGATCACCTTTTTGATAACTTTATATGATTATAAATAAATTCATGTCATCTGAAAACTGATAGAGATGATATATATTGTATACATATAAACACTTCAAATAGTTAAATTGCTACTTACTTATATCTACTAGTATCATGTTTTGATTTCACATATTGAGTAAACATGAAAGATAGAAATACTGGTTTATAATTTTTATTTATTACCTAAATAAGAGTATCCTTTATATAGATATAGTATTAGCTCTCTATCAACTTGATAGTTACAACATAAATTATATAAATCATTTCATGCAAAGCTGAAAGCGCCTGCTAGTGTTTTATAAAAGACTAGTCCATTTCTACCTAATGGTAGCTTAAAAACAATTCAAAATACAAAAAGTAAAAATCTTAAGTAAGTTTACTTTATTTTATTTTCTTTTAACTGCCAATTGTAACAGATCAGGAGGCACCTGATATGTACATTGTTTCAGATTGAGTGGCGTTCAATCTGAAGGTGGCCCTGATTCAATGAGTATCAAACTTGGGAAGGAAAGAGCTGGGAAAATTCGCCATCTTGAACCCAAAGCACATTTGCAGAATGATGATGGGCTTACATGCAGCGTGGATGGTGATCTGTTGGGATGGGGAATTTTTGCTAACGGTGTGTTTGTGGGGTTTGAAAGAGCTTAACCAAAAGAGAGGCTTATTCCATACTAGCAGAGCACTATTTAGGGGAGGAATTTGCAGCCCTGAAGGGCAGTTGTGTTTTCTACAAGGAAAAATGGAAATTGAATAAAGCATAATTTTCTTACTCAAAAGAAAATATTAATTTTATTTAAATTTATAAGCGGATCAGATTGGAACTATGAGCTCAACCATAGAGTTCAGTGTGGCGTTGGCGTCATTCTCAGTCCTTTCCTGGTCCCAGACTTTGCTGTTGATGTGCAACGTCATGGGAACAGTGGTATGGGAATATGTGGCAATGATGAGACATGGCAGTTGGGTTTGAGGATGGGCTTCTGTAGGCTTGTCCCTAGTATGGTCAAAAACATGGCTCTTAATGCCCAATTCATTTGTTGCACATTGGTGCAAACCTGCCCACCACATTAAACGCAACTAAAAACTATTCTGTCAGTTTTGTGGGGGCTCCAAGAAGAGGTGGTGGCTCCAGGAGGGGAGGAATGATACCGCCATGTGTTGATGGTGGTGATGGTGAGCTTCTTGCTTACCTTTGTAATAAGAGAGGTAGTTTGAGTGTGTGGTACGAGACCTGTTAAGATGGAGGAATGCCAGGGAGGTCCTACATCTCAAAAAAGGTAGGGCTGTTTTGCCCATGGAAGCTTTGGAGAAGATCCACCAAGTGGTGTCGCAGATCCGTTTTCAGGCGCAGTTGGCTCAAGCAATGGGTAGGTAGACCCTCTTCTTATTGCAGATTGCACAAATTGTGGAGGCATTACCCCTGGGACTGTCTGGGTGGGTGCAAGAGTTGGTTGAGGAGCAAGGTCGCCTTCCTGGATCCATGTATGAGTGTGTAAATTGGATTGACTGGGCGGCCTGTCCAGATGAGGAGTAGGATGAAGCGTGGTCAGTTTTGTTGATGGTATGTCAGGGCTGAGGATCAGTTGAAGAATATGGGCGGATTTTCCACACATTAAAAAAGCAGTGAGAGTCTTAGATTTGCAATTATTGAAAATGTTCAGACAAGGGCTGCAAGCAGATATGTTAGCTGCCATGGCGCCTGCTAAAGTTCAGAGTCCATTGGCAGAGGAAATTGCATTGGAGGTGCAGGTGGAGAATTAATTGGCTTTGGCGCATAACTGGCAAGTAGATTCAATGTCCCTGGGAAGAGTCCAGTTACCTGTTGTGGTTAACAGAGGACGAGGAGGTTGGCAGGTATCAACCCAAAACTTCAGGAATATCCATGGGGGATTCCTCCAGGAAAACAGTGAGGAGTCAGGAAGAACAGACCAGGGACCCAGGAAGAGTTATAGTCCCAGGCCTACCTTACCTACAAATTTGTAATCTAAAAATGCTTCAAACATTAAATCTAATTCTTCGCTTTCTACAAGGTTATTTATTCCAGTAGAGTTATACTCACATGGTTGGAAAGAGAAGGTGCTGGCCCTGGTAAGTACAGGGGCTGAGGAAAATTATTTGGAGTTTGTCTTAGCAGAACGTTTGAAGTTGGAAATGAGAAGGGGTCAAGAGGTAGTGTTTGCTGATGTGTAAAGAAGAGCCCCATCATGGCGTTTGGAGCCCCTGATTGTCATTTGGCAGGACCCATTTTAGTTGAAGGAGGGTTTCTGTGCAATCAGGAATCTAGGCCATCTCATGGTACTGGGGATGTAATGGTGGCATCGTTTCCAGATATGGATTGATTTGTTGCATAAGACGATTACCTTGACGCTACAGATTGGGCCTCAGATGACGTGGAAGGTGGAGGGTGGGGGCGACATCCTGAGAGGATACAGGAGCTTAGGGGGATGCAGGAGGTGGAATTACCAGCTGAGTATAGCGACTTTATTTAAGTATTTGGTCCCATTGGAATCTTGCCTTTTCCCCTATGGGCTCTTTCACATTTTCAATCTGGTTCAAGGAGGGGATGGTGCTTCCAAGGGGATGCCTGATCTATGCTCTTAATGAATGGGCCAAGAAGCATTGGAGGGCCACGTGGAATCGATGTTGGATTAAGGTTTAATTGAGCCCTCCATGTCTCCAGTGGTGTCTCCTGTATTGCTGGTGCCAAAAGCGAGTGGCAGATTACGCCCATGTGTGGATTACTGATGTTTAAACATGGTAACGGAGCCTGATCCATATCTGATGCCCTTGTTGGAGGAAATTCTCCCAATGGTTACCAGATGCATGGTGTTTACAAAGCTTGACCTCGCAGACGCATTTAATCAGATACTGGTGAGACTAGAGCACCAGCAATACACAGCGTTTAAGTGCCACCTGGGTGTGTACCAATATAGCGTGATGCCATTTGGGCTGAGGAATGCCCCAGCAGTGTTCCAGTGAATGATTGGCCATGTCCTTGGAGGAATGATTAGTCAATGCTGCACCACTTATATGGATGATATCCCCATATTCTTATAGTCCCAGGAGGAGCATGTATGAGATGTCCAAAAAGTTTTGGGGTGATTGGCCGTACAGGTTTAAGGTTGAAGACCTCCAAGTGCAAATTCAACCAAATCTTGGTAACGTTCTTTGGCAACGTGGTATTCCAGAACAGATTGGGAGTGTGTCTGGATAAGCTACAGGTGGTGCGGGCATGGAAAGCCCCACAGATTAGATGGGGGTGCAAAGTTTTTTTGGGAACATTGAACTTCCTTTGTCAGTTTGTGAAGAATCTTTCCCAGATGACCTTACCACTCACGCATTTAACCCAGGACGTCCCATTTGTATGTGGAAAGGAAGAAGCACGGGCACTTAAGTTACTGAAGGGTAAGTTACTTACTGCACCTGTACTGGCCTATCTGGACCCCAAGAAACCATTAGTGGTTGAAATGGATGCTTCAAATTATGCTGTGGGGGGTACTTCTTCAGGAAGGGGAAAACGGGTTGGAACACCCCATGTGTTATTTCAGCTGTAAGTTGCTCCTCACTGAAATGAACTACCCAATTTATGATAAGGAACTGTTGGTGGTGATGGCAGCTTTGCAAGAATGGCAATATCACCTGCTCTATGCCCGGTATCCTTTCATTATCTGGATGAGCTCACAAAGCTTTGGAGTACTATCGCAACCCTGAAAGATGAACCAGTGGCAGGCCAGATGACATGTAGAGCTGGTCCGTTATGATTTCTGGGTGGAGTACAGGCTGGGAGCCTCAAATGTCCTGGTGGATTGGTTGAGTTGAGATGGGGCTTTTGTGTATGAGAAGAAGGAATTGAGTGTGTTTAACACGGCTACAATATTCTGACTAGACCAATTCGCAATGTTGAAGGATAGGAAAAGTGTGTTGGGGAGGAAGTTTTCTGGAAGCAGAGGAGTGCGGGATTCTCCCAGAGACTGAAATCTGAGATGATGGAGGGATGGCCGCACAGTTACCATGCAGATTTCATGAAGAGGGTTGGGGTGCTATACCACAATTCGCGAATAAGGGTGCCCAACCCATCATTATGATGGGAGGTAATCCAGGCTTCTCATGATCATCCGCTGGCAGGTCACCCAAGAGTGTAGAAGATGGTGGAATTAGTGCAGCGGGAGTATTATTGGCCAGACCTTCATAAGGATGTCCAGAAGTATGTGTGGGAGTGTTTGGTATGCTAAAGTCAAAGCCATCAAGAAAACTGCCGTCAGGTAAGTTGAATCTGTTGCTGATACCATGAGCCCCTTAGAGTTCAATTAGTGTCAATTTCATTGTGGTACTCCCAAAGGTGCAGGGGAAGGATGCGGTTATAGTGGTTGTAGATAGACTTACCAAATTCGCTGAGTTCTTCCCATGTACTGGGAGTTTTTCAGTATAGGATGTGGTGATGATTTTTATCGATGAGGTGTTCTCCTGACATGGATTACCTGAGGAGATCATTTCAGACTGGGGGCCACAATGTGTTTCAACATTCTGGTCGAGTCTACTGGAGAATTTGGAAATTAGGCCTGGCCAGTCCTCGGTGTATCATCCACAATCCAATGGACAAATGGAGAGGGTGAATCAGATACTCAAGCAGTATCTCCATTGTTATGTTTCTGATCAACAGGATGGCTGGGTTCTGTGGGTTCAGATGTCCCAGTTCGCTTACAACGATCATTCCAAGTTCTCAACAGGAATTTTTCCATTTTTTGAAAATCATGAACTCAACCCCAGATTGAATGGGGGATCCGTGGGCAGAGTATGTCATGGGACAGATGAGATGTTGCGCATCATGTCAGATATCAGGAAGAAGTTTATGGGGTAACTTCCCCAGGTAAATAATAAATAGTAAAGTTTATGGGGAAATTTGGAGTAGGTGGTGTCTTGGAAGAAGTGACAGACAGATCAACAAAGGGCACTGGATCCAACGTTTGAGCCTGGGGACTGGGTATTGGTGGCAGCTATGAACTATTCTGTCCCGGTCAAGGGTCAAAATCTGGGTCCAAAGTTTTTGGGCCCATACCAGGTCATCCAAGCCATTAATTGGGTCGCCTTTGAGTTAAGTTTGCCAGTAGGTTCCAGAGCCCATCCGGTGATTCATGCTTCCAAGCTACAGGCATTCAGGGAGTGGGTCCAGAGCGTCCAGGACCACTGAAACCCAGGGAAGGAAAGGTGCCAGAATATGAGGTGAAATGGATACTGGATGCCAAATGGGTGAAGGGCTGGCAGCAACTGCTGGTGAAGTGGAAGGGCTATCTGGTGGAGGAGGCGACATGGCAGATAAAGGAGGACTGTGCATGGTTCCTGGAGAAGGTCTGGGAGTTTTAATCTTTACAGGGGGTGATGTAACGGATCAGGAGGCACCTGATCCATACATTGTTTCAGATTAAGTGGCGTTTGATCCAAACGTGCTCTGATTCAGTGAGTATCAAACTTGGATAGGTCAGAGCTGGGAAAATTCGCCATCTTGAACCCAAATTACATTTGCGGAATGATGATGGGCTTACATGCAGCGTGGATGGTGATCTGTTGGGATGGGGAATCTTTGCTAACGGTGTGTTGGTTGGGGTTTGAAAGAGCTTAACCAAAAGAGAGGCTTATTCCATACTAGCAGAGCACTATATAGGGGAGAATTTGCAGCCCTGAAGGGCAGTTGTGTCTTCTACAAGGAAAAATGGAAATTGAATAAAGAATAATCTGCTTGCTCAAAATTAAATATTACTTTTATTTAAAATTTTAAGTGGATCAGATCGGAACTATGAGCTCAACCAGAGAGCTCAGTATGGCGTTGGCGTCGTTCTTGGCCCTTTCCTTGTCCCAGACTTTGCTGTTGATGAGCAGCGTCATGGGAACAGTGGTATGAGAATACATGGCAACAACAAGACATGGCGGTCAGGTTCAGGGATGGGCTTCTGTAGGCCTGTCCCTAGTATGATCAGTAAGATGGCTCTTACTGCCTAAATTGTTTGTTGAGTATTGGTGTGAACCCACCCGTTACACCAATAATCATTAAGTAATTCAGTTTATAGTAAGATATTTAGTATTCATTAAGAATGAAAAGAAAAGCTTTCTTATTAGCTACCATGTCTTTGCCTCCAATTATGAATATAAAGGTCAGCAAATGTTAATTGGAGTTACTGGTACTTTCTCTATATTAAATCAGTTAATTATTTTTATTATATATAAAACTAATGAAACTCTGTGTTTGAACTAAAACTACACTTCCAATAATACTTATCATATAATGAATCATTTTTCCTAAGTAAAGTAAGCTATTATAGTTAGTTTTATTTTTTTTGTTTCTGTTGAGTAATTTAAAGTCAAATAATATATCAATTAAATGTTATATTGCCTCATACTATCTTCTTTCAATAGTAATTTTAATCTAGAGTTTAAATTTTTGTACTTAATACTATATAGAGGGGATATATGTTTTTAAAATTGTAAAATAAAAGTTAGTAATTTAGAAAAAGCTAAAATATCACTTTAGAGCGCACCTTTGTCAAAAAAAGAACCTCTATTCTAGATATCAAGATTTTAATCTCATAATGACAATAAATATATTACCTATAATGTAGAAAAAAGGTATAATATAATGTCATTTAAGAAGATATATAAATATAAATAAGAATTTCTATGGCTATTTTTTGTTTTTGCCATAAATCAAAATAGGGTTATCAATTTTATATAAATTTCTGATAACTTATTAAGAGATCTTTTTAGTTACAATTTATACCAGAATCATCAAATATAATATAAACCATATGTAATATTTTTTGATCTTATGGAATTAAACTAATAATCTTAATATGTAAGTACATTTGCCTCATGCAGCCAAGAGGATTGTAAAGTTATGTCTTACTTAAGTTATCTTAATAAGTCTTAATAGAAAGATAACATATTGAGTTTAAGCAAAAAAGTTAATTTAGTTTATATATGCATAACCTAGCTTTCCCAAAATTAGGTAAACTTTTAACAAATGGTTTCTTCAATTATACAAAAAAGAGATAAATTAAAAGGAAAATATATGACTTAAATTAATTTTGTGCTGAAATTTAATTTAATGGATTTACAAACAAAATTTTTAGAAATATAAAGTTGATTCCAGACAACAAGCTTTGTCAGATATTCACCTTCTTGACTTAGGAGAAAGAATGTTGGAGGTATGAGTGCTCCCAAATCTGCTACCATGATTGGCCCATCTCCTGCCTAATCTTCAAATAATATTGTGGTTATCAATGATATGAGTACCAATGGCGAAAAGACCTTGGTGGATTCTCAGTGGAATCCTGACTATTGGAAATATAAGGATTATAATTAAAATTGGCGTAATAAGGTAAGAACTGATAATAGGAATTCTCCGACTTCTCAGCCAAATTTGAGATATTTATTACCACATGAATCTGACCACCTCTGAGGTGTGAAGATTTTACTCAATGATGATAGGGTAAAAATTAACAAATCATTACCACATGAATCTGACTGCCTCTGAGGTGCAAAGAGTTTACTTGACAATGATAGGTTAAACATTAACAAATCATTAACACATATATCTGACCGCCTCTGAGGTGCAAAGATTTTACTCAACAATGATAGGGTGCAAATTAACCAATCATTACCACATGAGTCTGACCACCACCAAGGTGAAAAGATTTTACTCGCTGGTGATTGGATACAATTCATCAAATCATTACTCCATGGGTCAGTTTTGCCTCAAAAAATTTTTATCTTTGATCTGATAGGCTGAAAGCCTATATTTCCTAATTTAGATGACTCAGCTTTGTATACTTTTGCCTCAAATACCCATAGTCTCAAAATTTGTACTAGTTTAAATAGGAAATATTAGTATTGAGAAAAGGACCTTTTTTTGGGTTTGCCCTGCTTATTCAATAAAAAACTTAAAAAACTTTTCAAAGCGCTATTTATTACTTTTATTAAAAAGTAAAATTCTCACTTTGATAAAATATTTGTGGCATCCACTGGTGGATCCCACAAGCCTAAAGCAAATATTATAAATGGAGGTGCAATATCTTATTGAGTTTTTAAACTTTATGACTCTAATGATACGCATTAACTGATGTATAAATTATATAGCAATTGTGGTTATAATTATATTAGCTGTGAATGAAAAGAAACAAAATACGCAAAGATCATTTTATTATTTTTTAAAGATTGCTGAAATTTTTAGTATAATCTGACTCATCTAAACTAAACTATACTAGCATAGCATGTAGCGTATTTGTTTTTGAGAGGCTTAATGGCGTTAATCCCAAGAAGCCTAACAGTCAACAATTGCTTTGAGTCTATATCTTTTAGCAAGTATTTTATTTATGGAAAATAGAGTGGCTAAGTCTCACTCAGATCCCAAAAACCAGAATATCTATCCTATGGTGTCATGAAAGATATCAATAATAGACTAGAATATTTCTAACCCTCTAGAAGGAGCCCCAGCAGTATAACACCTCAAAATTTAGATAAACAAATTTAAGTCGTAGATAAGAGATATAGATCCCCTTTTATAGCTGAAGACTTCCCAAGAAATTTAACAGATGATTGGGGTGATGTCATAAAAAATAATCTGATATCTGCTGAACAAAGATATTTTCATTATGAAGACAACACCAACAATACCAATGGCAACTATAAAAATTGACCCCCTTTTATATATTTGTTAGTCTAAAATTATTCTCAATTGATTAAATGACATAGAAAAGCCAAGCTGTTAACCTGGTGGAAGCAATAAAACCTTCCATAAAAAATTACCAAAAAGGCATTTAACTAATATTGATGGTTGGTTTGACTCTGAATCAAGGTTCATCAAAACATTATCCTATAAACTAAGAAAAAGATAAGTTTTACCATATTGAGTATTTAAATAATAACCAAAAGAGGTATTTCCACCCCAGATCCAGAAGTAGGTATTGAGCAAGGGGTGTAAGATATCTGGATACTGGACATGATGGGAAGAATATTACCATTTGACTATCACAACAGAAATCAATGCCTATACTGAGAAGGGGCTAATAGATTACCTTGATTAATTACACAAAAGAATTGGTAGTCAGCATGGCTCAACCTGATATTAGAACAAGTCCGTTGGATCAAGTTAAGCTTGAAATAACCCACTATGAAATCCTGGATAAATGAAATGAAGGATCATCAGAACTTTAAGTAAATATTACTCAAGATGGCATATGAGGAAGTAAATTAAGATGAGCCCACTAAAGGGTAAGAATCAAGAATCTGCCTGATAATTGACTCAAGTGATACCAAGTCTCATCCAACTTGGTACATTCAACATGAATTTTTGCCCTATAAGTAATATGCTACAAAGGCATTATACCGTTCAGAATGCATCACCTGACCAAGAGCCTCCCATCCATATTCCCTCCCTTTTATTTTAATTTATCCTTTTCCTTATAATGTTTGTATTGTTATGTGCGATATATAAAAATCCCCTATTCTATAATATAACAAAGTAACGTCATCAATTCTATACCTCATTTTGGTACTTGACTTTACTAAGTCCATTTTGCCATACTTATAATAGGACAGTACTCTAGCTTACAGGACATAAGCGGTGACTTGGAACCATTTAAAATAAAAAGGGTTCTTGTCATGCATCTTAGATAGCTTCAAGTATTGATTGTCAAGCTTCTTGGGCATAGCACCATCAAACTCAAAAATGAAGCCCAACAGGCTGGTGCTCACTACAGGGATTAGCCAATGCTTAACAATACCTGCACCTAAACAATCACATCATGGAAGATAATTCATTTGATAGTTTCACTTTTTGGGTGCACAATGGAAATGGTAAAGGATATGACCAAATGGGAAGTCCACTCCATCACACTTGCAAAATTCAAGCTAATCCTATGGAGATTTCCAAATCTCATTTTCTAACATAGATTTCTAATAAGAGTTTGAGATTTATTTTGTGTAGTCATTAAATGCAGGAGAAAGAGCCAGCCACAAAGGTGTATCTGCTGTAGACAAGACTCTCATGAGCCTATATGAATCCAGTGCTCTCCCAGAGAGCTTGGATCAAGTGCAAACCTATCTTAATATATTCTATATTTTGTACACCCTGCGCTTTGTCATATTGTGCATTTACTAGGAGTCCATAATGAGGAACAACATCACATATTAATACCCAATAGCCTTGTGGATGGCTTAGAATAGTTATATAATTTAGAATCACAAAGTATAGGGGACATCTGCCGTTTAATTAAAGCAAACTGTTCCTACATCTTTCAGCCTCATAATTAAATGGGGAATATTTTCTGGTGCTATCAAATATGTGGAAAGAAGCTATAAATCTCCTTTAAAAGTAAATTTTAGAGTCAAATTAAAATTACCAAAAGTTTATTTGACACCTTTAATGAAGAGCTCTGATGACAAGAGAGTGAAGCTCATGGTGAAGTGGCTCAAGCTTCTACAACCCTCATTAGGAGGAAAAACAGATCAAGCTCCTCATGGCCTGGTAAGAGCAAGCCTTATGACAAATTGATAAGTTTGGGACCCATCAACCTCTGAGACCTCACCAGTAGCTCAAGATATAGTATTTTCTGAGTGGTCATGTTGAACAGGATCTGACATCCCATTCAACACATGCCCCTACTTTTTTCATTATTGAGTGACTCAACAAATCAGAGAGTGAAATGAGAGGAAAGTTCCCCAATCAAGAAGACATTAACCAAGTCTACCGTCACCTCAATAAATCTGAGAAACGCAGGAACACTCTTACAGAAGAGCTGAAAGCCAAGATGACAAGTCTCCTCAAAGAAACAAATGCAAGAGATGAAGGTAAAGATGAATCAGTGTATTGGATTGATAGTTGATAAGATAAGATTTTGTAAATGTACAGCTCATCCACTCACCAACAAATTTACAATCTTAACATTTGAGTTAGGACATAAGAATGATAAAGTAGTCCTCAAAAGAAGAATTAATCTTCAAGATATTATGCCAAGACTTACCCTGGAAGAAAAGGAGCAACATCTCAATCCTATACAGGACCAATTACATCAAATCAAGCAGCAAGTTAAACAAAATTATGATTAAACTATAATTACAAAATCTGAAGCTCCTGGAGTTTATGTAGTTATAGTATTGGAGGCAACTACCTTTCTCCTACGTTCAAGGACTTGTTTACAACTGGTGAAGGGAGTATTGCCTTTTTCCTTTGCATCTATAAAGATGCAAAGGAAGATGTGACTGATCATCAAAAGGTTAATCATATTTCTCTTGCTTAAGATGTATGGCTTATGAGATTATAGTGCCTCATATGAACGACTTACATACCAGTAGAGAAGTGAAGGAAGTGCTCATCAAGGATTTTAGGTCCAGGTAAAGCCTGAGTATGAATATACAGTCCTCCATGAGGATTTGCATCATGATGGAATAAAACTCTTTCTGTTTTCGCTGTTTGCTTTTATAGAAAGGCCCAAACGCTTATAACCTCAAAGATGATTACATTAAATGATGCCGTAGCCACTGTAGTTGCTGGTTTGTATAGTAACTCTGACCTAGCCATGCAAGTCACATCTGTAAAATGAAGCTTTAATTCTGTTTTAGCCATTAAAGAAGCCCTTCTTGATGTAGTTGATATACACAAGCTAGAGACCTCCCAAAAGGCCTCCATGAAACACTGAGTGCATACTGTAGAGGAAGCAAAGCATAAGAAGGTGGAGAAGCCTAAGTTCAACTACTGCATGAAGAGCAACCACATTAAAGATATGTGCTTTAAAAAGAACCCTTTCTTTTCCTAGAGTGAAAAGACGATCAGCTTAGGGTGAGGTACCTCTAAAGATGAACAACCTAAAAGTACCTGAAAAATATTGTCAATAACTCATCTCTTATGCTTAGAAAACAATTCTAGCAATGACTCTGAAGGGGGTTATAAGGACATGGGTTGTTATTTTAGGTATACCCTTTGATATCGCAATTCAAGACTTTCTGAATGCCAAAAATATCAGTGATGCCCAGGCTTCCAAAGACACATATCTCAGTCAGATTATTGGGTGTCCCAAAAGAATAGATACAGCCGGCTATGATGATCATTATATTGCCCTATTGAATCAACCCATCTTGAGAATGTACATTTAATGGAGATCAAGATTATCACAAGACTGTCTGTAAGCTCAATATAACTTTTTGCTTCAAAGAGATGTTAGCCTTCCTTAAAGTTTGGAGGAACCATTACCATAGTGGAAGTGGTAATTCAAAAGGTCTTAGTCGTGGCTATTTTGAATATAGGATCACCTACCAATGTTGTCTTGTCCCAACTTAACAAGAAAATTTGCTCTCCCCAGACCTCAAATGCATTCAAGAGTGTAAGACCGCCAGTCCAAACACCAAGGCAATAGATGCATATTCATCTCTGCCAATCTGAGGTAACAAAGTTTTTCTTGGCTCCCATAGTTGCCCTGGATAATAGCCAGTATGACATCTCATCAGGATGCAATTTAAGATCAAATTCAAAGGAGACATCCATCTGGAAAGAAAAGTATTTATAACTCCAAAACTTTTTTTATTTTATTTGAGGTGGGCCAACCTGGGGAAAATACCACACTGATTAATGGGAAATTGAATGAATGGGAAAGGAGGATAAAATCCGGAAAACCTCCATGTGCAGCGTATGACAGGCCAGGAACTCCATGGACCGCTTTTTCTATTTGCTATCTCAGTTCAGGGCATTGGTGCGCAATGCCAACACAGTCATAATTGTCACCTACCCAAAGTTCCTGTACCAGTATTGAACTCGGGGAGGCAGCAGTAGAGGCCCCTATTCTACCACTGGGGTATCCTCCCCTATAACTCCAAAACTTTATAGTTTCCCTTTTGTTGGAAAATAAAGACTTTAACAAGAAGATATACTCTGGTTTGGTTAAGTTCCCTGTTTCCACGATATCTTCTTAATATTCTACTTCTGAAACAAATATAATAAGCTACCCAGATCAGTAGATGCTGCAGAAGAAATACCATTTTATTTTTGAGGAAATGAAAATTTTATCAGGATAGTAAAGAGTGGCTTCTACCAACATAACCCAAGTATATCCCCAAACTGCTTACTATACAATACTAGTGCTGATGGAGTAAGTAGATTTGAACCAAGAGTTTTACCAGAAGTCCACTTTCCAGATTATCAGCGGCTTATTAAGCTAGTATTAGAAAAACTAACTAAATAAGAAATCTTAAACAAGCAACATCAAGATATTGGAAAGTCAATAAATTTTTATTGCTGCAAAATGGTAAAGAACATTTTGTTGGTACTCACCTTGATTTTGGCCTAAAAACAAAAAATTTACTTTGCGTTATTCCCCAAGTCCAAGTATCTGAGAAGTTAAATCAGGAAGAAACTTGAGAAAGTGCATTGATTAATTGAAGATTATCAAGATAGTTTTTCACGTCAGATGCCAATTATGGTTACATGAAAGATTGAACACATAGTATTGACATAAGAGACTTAACCCCAATATGATCAAAGCCAGATATATGAAGTCAAAAGTAGAGGAGCAATACTTGAAGAACAAACTTAAGCATTTATTTATGTTGTCTTACTTGTGCCTTCCCAGAGTCCATGTATTGGAATTTCATGAGAAAATTTGATATTTAGGAACTATGAAGGCTATGAAATTATTTTTTTGGCTCTAGAAAAGGTGGAAACAAGGCAACGAAGCTATTAGTTCCGTTGCAATAATAAATTCAAACGTAATACTGAACTTAGTTATGAATTGACCAAAAATGAGCTACGTGAGACAAAATAAGTGGTACTTTATTAGTTAAAAATGAGTGATATTTATAGGAGTAGATTTGATAGTTCTTCATGAGGAGCTTTGTGCTTCAACTGAGGCAAGATCTTCCTTAATAGAAAACCAATATTGTTATTTATTATTAATATACTTGTGATGGTCATATCTGATAAGGTTCTTATTAGATTATATTAACCTTCTTGTGGAGGACTTAGCCCCTTAGGATTGCTTAGCCTCATCCTTCAGAGGAGGCTGATAACTCCAAAGGGTCGATTGTCAGTCTATCTGAGAATTGGATATCTCTGGTGGGGTCTTTAAGATCTTATTAGGCCAAAACACCGAATCTTGCTTTTGGTTATAATTGGTCATTGCAGTTGAATCTCTGACAATGTCCCCCTCAAGGTCTTGCCTAGGGAGCACATATTTACAAAGAAACCTAATATGAACTCTATTGATAACAGTCCTGTATCAATAGCTGAAATGGAGTATTCAATACCCCAATGATAAATAATACTGTAAGGAACAGCCCATAAGGTATCAACTTTGTGATTCCCTCCTTGAGTCTATGATTAAAAAAGAGTACAAGATCCCCAAATTTGATATTCAGGTAACTTAGGTTGAATAACATTAGTTCTAGTTCCCTCTTTTAAGGTTATAGCAGCAAGAGAACTGAGGCTAAGGCTTGTACTCTGATAATTTCATCAGCTAGTCTCCTCATAGCTAAATCAGTAGCTTGTGGGGTTGCAGCATCGAGTATAGGTTGTACACTTGAGGGCAAAATAGGATACTGACTGTAAAGAGCCTTGAAGGGAGACATTCCAGCTATATGATGATAGCTAACCCTATGGTCTTACATCGCACTAGGTAAGTAGAGATTCCATCTACTAAGATAGTTGGAGGTCATCTTTTAAAGAATGGCTACAAGGGTACTATTTGCTCATTTGACCGCACCATTAGTGGGAGGATTGTAAGGGGTCTTAAATGACTTATAGGTACCCGTTAATTTAGTAATCTCAGATACCACCTGTGAAACAAAGTTGGTCCCATTATCAGATAATAATACTTTTGGGTTACCATGCTGGGTGAAAACTTGCTTAAAAAGGAAGGACGCAGTAGCCTTAGCAGTGACCATGGAAACAGATTCAGCTTCAATCCATTTGGAAAAATGGTCTATAGTTAATATAATATAACGATGACCATAAGTAGCAGTAGGGAGAGGGCCACCACATCAATACTCATAGTGGAAAAAGGTTTTGAAGGTCCCATAATTTTGTGTTGGTAAATTGAATTTTCACTACGCTGTTGTTGGAAAGTGAGAAAAGTCTCCAAGACATTATGCATAGTTTCCAGAATGTTATCCCAATAACATTGACTTTTCAACCACTGTAAAGTCTTAGCGACAGCTCCATGCCCTATAGTTTGATGAGCCTCCATAATGGTATCAGTCCTCTCAGAAGTCTGAATAAAAGGCAGCCTTTTAAATCTTAACTACTTATATAAAGAACCTTCTTTAACTTGAGTATTTTCAGTTAAGGATTTTAACTTTGCTATAACGTCCGTAAATTCACAATATCAGAGTTCAGGTCTGCCAATCAGATCATAGATATGATCTTCCTTGGCTGTGAATAAAGTTAATATAGTTAATTTAGAAAGTCCATCAGCATTATGGTGTATAGCTCCAGCATGATGTTGAATTAAAAAGCCATAATTGTGAAGTTTTAACGCCCATCTAGCTAAGCTTCCATCAGGATCTTTGATTTGTTGTAACCATTTTAAGGAAGCATGATATGTGATGATAGTAATTTTTTTGCTATAGAGATAAGGGCGAAATTGCTCGATGGTGGATAGGACTGTGAGGCATTCCATTTCAGTAACGCTATAATTGCGTTCTGCTTTGGAAAGGGTTTCTTTATATTAAGTGATGGGATGATCAACCATGTTGGAATCATGCTGAGCCAGAATAGCCCAAATACCTACATCACTGGCATTATTAGTTAAGATAAAAGGTTTTGTCACGATTCTAATATGACTGAATGATAAGCCCTAGGTTGTGAGGGCGGGATGGATGAATCCGCCAAGATTGATATGATTAATGGTATTTTGAGCAGCTCAAAATTAGGCGATATTGTATTGTTGGTAAATCGCCTCAAATTGGGCGTCATGAGATTAACAAATGAAGAATTGATGTAACCAATGAGATATGGCGAACTGAGTTACTAAGCCGTGTAAGTAGCATCATTTAAAATTGTTATGATATTAGCAGGATGAGTTGATCAAAGGAGATTAGGGTTTTTATAATGAAAAGTTAGTGGAACTGCGGGAATCAGCTGTAATAAAATATTAATAAAAAAGAGTTGTGGGAGCAAGTGCTCCATATTTATTTTATAAGTCTATTATTTTATTTTCAGGACAACGATCCTCACACCGTTGATCCTAGCTGCTCAGTGGGTCAAACCCTGTGCCAAAACCCATTGATGTATCCTTTATATACTGCCAATTTTACAACAGTGTTGCTCACTACAGGAGGCCCATTGATCACTTATAATATGATAAAAAATTTAGTTGCCAGCTGTGTTGCCTCAAGTTACCTATGTGGAGCTAAAACTGGCGTTGGATGATATGCTTAAAAAACAAGATGAGCTGCTTTGGGAGGTCTACTGCAATAAGCTGCCACCATTTGATTGCGAAGGGAATATTTATGGGTACTTTAAACGATTTAAGATTGCAACTGAAGGAGTCTCAGATCAACAAAGAGCAAAATTGTTGATTTCTTCCTTGGATATCAGAAGTGCCAATCAAGTTGTCTGTTATCTTCCAAGAAGCTCCCTTATATACCAAGAAGTCAAAGCCATGGTGCTGCGGTTGTTCAGCGGAACTGCAAAGATGTCACAGTGGAAGGCTGAATTTTTAACCATTAAGTTACAGCGAAATGAAAGCCTTACCGCGTTTGCTTATCGATTTATGGTGGAAGCTCACATGCTAATTGGGGCTGGAGTTTTATCTGAAGCAGAAGTGTGTATTGCGATGACTTCTGCTGTGAAGCCATACCATGAGTTACATAACGTTATGGCCACCCTGTTGGATGAAGATGTACCTTAGCTTAAACTTGTTCAGTTTTTGCACCGTATATCAGCCAACTTCCCTCCACCTAATGCCAAGTGGAGTCCTTCTGCTGCAACTGCTGAATCATTATATTTGGGGAACACTGGCAGTCCAGTGCAGAATTCACCAGGTTATCATCAGCAGTTAAACGTCTGACCCATTCCTGCTTATCATCCCTGGGCTAATTATCGCCCTAGACCTATTTATGCTGATCACTTCCAGTTTAACTCTTGTCATAGTTTGTATTGCATTAATCAGGGATGTGGGCCTTATGGGGTTAGCTGTTTTAAATGCAGTTGTAAGGGGCATCTGGCACGATGGTGCCCTAATCAACTGGTCTCTTGTGTACATCCAGAACAGTATGGCCAGGGAAAAGTCAGAGCGGAGTAGAGAAGGGACTCTCTATCTCTGCTATACCAAACAAAGACATCTCACCTGACCTCAAATTAGATTATTCAGCGGAAGTTTCCTTGCACAATGAGTCAGTTTTATATCAGCAGCCAGTTGGAGGCGTGAATATTTTGACACAAGTGCAGTCTGCGGTTATGGCGAAAGAGGAGTCTCAGTTTCAGGTTGAGCTGTATGCTTGCTAGATGTTTGACCAAGGTTCAACTGAAAAGTTTGACCCCTACTCTGATGCCCTTTTCTTGCAAGTGGTAAGCGTCGCTCGTCCAATCAACACTATTATCACACAATACCCCAGTATTGGCAAGGGGATTGTGGGTTTTCTTGAAAAAAGAGATGCCATAAATGTCTATGTTACAAACAGTCAAGATGCAACTTACTACGATTGTACTTACTGTGACCTGGTTGTAGCTAAAACACGTGTCCATGCCATCATAGATACAGGTGCCCCTGTCAATATAGTCTCCATCAAGTTGGTGGCCAAATTATCAATAAAACTGGACGTGGAACACCAGATGGTATACAGCACTGCTGGAGCAGAAAACGTGGTCTCTGAGGGAGCATATAGTGCACTTCCTTGTGGTTTAGTTCTATTGCTGTGGTAGCCCCAGCTATAGTGTTACTAAATAGCAATTACAATCTTTTAATTGGAACTGTTTTCTTGTGACACTATGGGGCTGTCATAGATATGATGGACGAGACTTTTGAAATATTGGGTCAGAGGATCCCAATTCACTTCACCTCTAGCGGAGTGCCAAATGATCCAGTGCATATGGGGTGTATCAATCTAGCTTATAGTGACGGAGTAATCCCAGTGCGCTACCATCAGTTAAAGGGCAAAATCCAGGCCCTCTCACAACAGATTTATGAATATCAAGGGCTGCCGCTCCGAGCTGCTGGACCTATATCAATTCCATCTGGGCATCAAGTTATAGTAAACACAGACTTGGTGATAGAAGTTCCAGATGGATTCTATGGAGAAGTTATTGGGCCATATCAGCAGTCGCGGTTTGAGCCTCACGTAGCCCCAAGTATTATATTACCAGGGCAGGGGTAGGTCAAAGTTTTGCTTGAAAATTTACAAACTGTACTACTGCAAATCCTCCGCCACCAAATAGTGGCATACTTGCACTTTATCCCCATTGAGGAGGTTAGTTCAGTTCATGACTTTGGGTCACTGGAGGAATTTGGTCTGCCTTTCAAACCGCAGCTCAATATAATGGCAGTAGTGTCACACAACAAATTAATGGGGCTGTTGGAAACACAGAAGGATAGAGAAATCGCTTTATTTCAAAAACATAAAGAGATTTTTGCTATCAACGACCATGATTTAGGATGCACACAAGAGGTGGTTCATAGGTTTACACTGTAGATCATCCACCCATCAGTTCAAGGATGATCCGATGATCAAGGATGGCGGAAGAAGTAGTGGGTGAGGAAATTGACAAACTATTAGCGCAAGGGATGCTTGAACCGTCAAAGAGTTTATGGGCTTCTCCTGTTCTTATTGTAAAAAAGAAGGGTGGTACTAATTGTGTAGTAATTGATTACTGAAAGCTCAACAGTATCATCAAAAAGGACTCATATACCTTACCACGGATTGATGATGCTTTGGATAAGTTAGGGGAGCTCAATCTTTCTCAGCAATGGACCTGATCTTGGGCTACTGGCAAATTGAGTTGCCACCAGCAGAGCAGGAGAAGTGCACTGTAATCACATCCAAAGGTCTTTTCAGACCAACTTGGGTGCTACAAGGGCTGTGTAACGCCCCAGCTACGTTTCAAAGAGCAATGGATACTATTCTGGGGGAGCTAAAACTGTGGTGTGTCTTGTATACCTTGACAACATTAATGTTTTCTCCCAAACCTTCTCTGAACACCTTGATCATCTAGAAGCTCTGTTCCGCCAGCTTGCTGAGGCCAACATAAAGATCAAACCTTGAAAATGCCACTTCTTTAAGGACCAGCTGGAGTACCTGGGGTTTGTGGTTGATGCTACTGGGCTGAGACCTCAACCAGCCAAAGTGGAAGCTATTCAAAAAATGACTCCACCCACCAGTAAGTGGGATATACAGGTCTTTTTGGGAATGGTCGGATAGTCTGGCGCTTCATCCCTAACTTCAGCTGTATCAGGGCCCACTCTTTGAGTTATTAAGGAAGGACACTATGTTTGAATGGGCGGAACAGCAGCAACGCGCTTTTGATATGCTTTGAACGGCGTTAACCAGTGCGCCAGTGTTACACTATCCCAATTTCGAAAAAGAGTTCATAGTTCAGATGGATGCATCCCTTTCTGCTGTAGGGGCAGTTCTATCCCAAAAGGATGAGAAAGGAGAAGAGAACTCTGTAGCATACTGTAGTAGCAGTTTGAACAGCCATGAACGCAATTACACCATAACTGAGAGGGAGTGCTTGGCGATGATCTACGCCTATAAGCAATTTTGGGTGTATTTGCATAGGGTGAAATTCAAAGTTGTAACGAATCATGCCTCACTACACTGGTTACAAAATCTGAAAGGACCAGAAGGGCGTCTAGCCCAATGGGCTCTTAAATTGCAGGCATACAATTTGAATTTCTTCACTGACCTGGAGCAAAACACCATAATGCTAATTGTTTATCAAGATTACCTACAATTGCAGTTACCGCAGATCTGAGTGATATCCTGTTTGATAAGATGCTTAGTGGCAAGTACAACAATGAACCGCCCTCAGTCATCAAGGTATTAGACGGAATAAGAGCCAATACGTTTTATAAAAATGGGGAAACATATAAGCGGATAGGGGACACCACCATGAATATTCCAAGACATTCCACCCACCCAACTATTATTATGAGTGCACACCGAGCAGTTGGACATGGTGGAGTGCGTAAAACCATGGAATTATTGTGGCCTCAGTAATACTGGGAAAGCATGAACTTTGATATTCTTGATACTATCTCCTCCTGTCACCAATGCCAAGTGGAAAAGCCGTCCCGCCAGAAGACTTCATACCAGTTAGTGAAGCTGCATTTCGCCTGGCACACCGTTTCAATTGATGTGGTGGGTCTCTTGCCAACAGGGGCAAACCAGTGCAAATACATCCTGGTAGCAATCGACCACTTGACCAGGTGGGTTGAGGCGTGACCAATACAAGTTTTGGAGGCACTAACGGTGGCCAAGTTTGTTATGGAGTGTATAATTCAGCGACATGGTTGTCCCCAATTCATCCTTACTGATAATGGGACAAACTTCACTTCACACATTCTACCTAAGATAAATGAGCTGATGGCCATCCATGGGTTTCTAACGACTCCATATCACCCTGAGTCCAATGGGATGGTTGAATGGGATAATGGGACTCTGGTGAACATCCTCCGGCAGTTGGTTACTGATAGGCCCTCCAATTGGAGTACCCTCTTTTCCACCGCGGTGTTTGCCTATAACATTAGCTACCATTCCGCCACAGGAAAAAGCCCATTCCAATTGCTGTATGGACGGCACCCCGCGTTGCCTGCGCTCCTATATGCTTGTGTGGAGGACACTGGTGGAATGGATCCGCAACACTAAATGACCACCTTAATGAACACACTGATTAAATTAAAAACTATAGAGTATTTTTTCAGCTTAGCTAAGAGAATCAAAAGCCAGGCTGCTGATCAGGTACGGCGGAGTGCCCTAGCACAGTTTAATGATGGAGACATGTTCTTATTCCGTGATCAACATGGGTTTGGCTGAAAACACAAGCTGGCCAATATCTGGATCAGACCATTTGAAGTCATTGAGAAGACAGGCATAGATGCATATACTATCAAGGACCCCGCTAGCAGTTGGATCATCAACTGAGTGCATGCAAAGTTCCTCTGGGCATATAAGCAATAGGAGCCTTATTGTCCAGTCAAGGAGGGGTTAATGTCGTGATTCTGATATGACTGGACGATAAGCCCTAGGTTGTGAGGGCAGGACGGATGAATCCGCTGAGATTGATATGATTAATAGTATTTTGAGCACCTAAAATTAGGCGATATTGGATTGTTGGTAAATCGCCTCAAATTGGGCGTTGTGAGATTAATGAATGAAGAATTGACATAACCAATAAGATATGGAGAATTGAGTTACTAAGACATGTAAGTAATATAATCCAAAATTGTTACAATATAAGCAGAATGAGATGATCAAAGGAGGTTAGGGTTTTTATATTGAAAGTTAGCGGAATGGCGGGAATCAGCTGTAATAAGATATTAATAAAGAAGAGCTGTGGGAGCAAGTGCTCCATATTTATTTTATAAGTCTATTATTTTATTTTCAGGACAATGATCCTCACATCATTGATCCTATCTGCTCAGTGGGCTGAACCCTGTGCTAAAACCCATCAGTGTATCCTTTATATACTGCCAATTTTACAACAAGTTTGAAAGCTTAGGATGGGCTAAAATTAAGGCACTAACCAAAACATGATACAAAAGATAAAAATTTTGCTATTGCAATTTTTCCCATAACAAAAGAACTTACTTAGCAATAAATAAACTAAAGATTCCACAATCACATCAAAATGGGGGATGAATTGTCAACAATAGCCAACCATCCCTAATAACACTTGAATTTTGAGCAAGCTTTTAGGAACAGGAATGTCTGAAATAGCTTGTAACTTATTAAATAAGGATAAAATCCACTGTAGATAATATGGCCTAAATATTCCATCTCAGTTTTGAAAAAAGCACTTAGATGGTTTTAGCTTAAGCAAAGCATGGTATATTCGGCCAAATGCTTTCTTTAAATGAGCTAAATGCTCGGTAAAAGTGTGAGAGAAAACGGTAACATCATCTAAATAAACTAAAACGCAGAAAAGTTTCAAATCACCAAATAAGCTATCCATGGCTATTTGAAAAGTATCAGGGGCATTACAAAGCCCCTGCGGCATACAAGTAGACTTAAATAACCCCTCACTAGAAATTAAGGCGCATTTTTGATGGTCTTCTGGAGCCAGGTCAATTTTCCAGTATCCACTAGCAAGGTGATGGACAAGAAGAACTGTGGCCCAGACAATAGTCTTAATGAATCTTTAATGTGAGGTAGAGGATAAGAATCCTTTTGTGTAACAGCATTAAGCCAATGATAGTCCATAACCACTCTATGACCTCCACCTCTTTTTTCAGATAAGAAGTAGAGTGGAAGCCCAAGGACTATGAGAAGGCGTTAGTAGCCACGCATCAAGGAGTTGTTTCAATTCTACTGAGACCTGAGCCTCCTTGACTTAAGATTTGTGATTAGGCCGGGCTCAAATAGGGGGAGTATCCCCAGTTTTAACCTGATGCTGCACATCTTTCATTAGCCTAAAATCTCTGGAACCCTTGGCAAGTATATCTGCATACTCTTCAATTAGAGCCTCAGATTTATGCTGTTATTCTGGAGTAAGTGAATCTCTAGATTTGACGTCGACTCTAGCAATGATAGGTGGTTCTTCCAACCCAAAATCACGTAAATCCCCACATCCCAAGATTAATAAAATCTATTTACAGGAGTAGGCCGCACATAAGCTATAGGGTTACTTTGATTTAATCATATAGGTCGAGAGGTGAGATTAGTTAGTAAGACTAGAACAGTCCATTATAGGTGGGATCAAGAATACCAGGGCAGGTTAAGGACTCCAAATGAGAGGGATTACTGTAACCGGAGATCTCTAATACATGATCAGCTGGCACAAATTCTTGTACTCCAGTATCAATTAACTTGAGCTTTTGGAGGAAAGTTAATCAATTGTTAGAGAATAAAGGCATTTCTTCAGAGGCACAAGCTAAAGAAGACAGAAGAATAGTCTTAGATCCCAAAATTCAGTATTCAAGACGAGAGATAGAAGTAGGATATCTCAATAAGAAAACGCGTCGTTTGAGTTAGCCTTTGCTACTGGGGACATCTTTTTAATTAAAGGTACTCAGTATCCAATTAAAGAAAAATAATTGTCTTTAAGATTAATTATCACATCAAATTTAATAAGAAATTTGGTTCCTAAAAGCAAGTCATAGCAGTTCTTGTGAAACACTACTGCAGGGGCCAAAAAAACCAACTTTCTAAAGTGCATTGGAAGGGAAGAATAAGCTCCTATGGATTTAGTATATGAAGGACCAGCAGTTCTATAGTCTTGAGAATGATTTAAGTCCGGTGACACTTTGATTCATTTCATAAGCCTGGAAGAGATCACATTTATGGGCGATACCATGTCAATGATAATAAAACCTTCACTTTTTGTACTATGACTTCCACCTGGGTCACATCAGTGCCAAAATGCGGGATTGTTAATACCAAGGGACTAAATGATCAAATTGATTTAGAAGATGAAACAGAAACTTAATAAAAAATAGTATCTTTGCTGACTAAAACATCAGGGATATCAAAGTTGCCAGGAGCAGATATCACATAACAGTCCTTAGGAGTATTAAAAAATTGTGATTAAGGCACAGGAGGTAGGTCAGTACAGGGAGCCTCTTGCCCTATGCTGACTCCTCTTTTTTTGACTCTTCAGCTTGTTTCTTCCAACATTGAGCTTCCTTATGACCCACTTGACCGCAATAGCTGCAAGGATCCTTCTTAGGTTTAGGTTTGGGTCTAGGCGGCATCTCATGGATATAGGATTGAGGATTTTTAGTGGAGGTCAGGTGCACCACACCATTAGGAATCTCCATCAACGCCTCTTTGATGTCAAGAATAGATCTGAAATGTCCTTTAAGAGATTTTAAATGTAGTAACAACTGAGTACAAGAAGCAAACTCACTCATCACAGATGAAATGACATCTTCTATGGTAATATGATCACAAATAGTGAGATTCTGGGCCTCATGATAAAAATCTCATAGTGATATCTTGGATTGACTCTCCTCGCTTGACTTGGATGATCATAAAGGCTTGCTTTTAATTAGATAGAATTTGATCACTTCTGAACTCTTAATAAGGGAGGTTTCACTTGAGCTCAAATATTGCAAACCTTAAGGTGAGGGACCATGATTTCTTGAGTGAATTAGCTTAAACAAGAAGCAATATGTCAAGCTTTCTGTTGATCCGTTGCCACATCCATTTCTCGCTCATAGAAAATAGAAAAGAATGAAAAAGCTACCTTCACCTGGCTCATACTTATCATTAGAGGTAGGTTTGAAAGCGAAGTGTTCATTGCTTAAGACGTTCATGCCAAATTCATGACCGGATCAGCTTCAGAGGGTTCAGATTCAGGGATATGGGCATGAGTAGGAATTTAATCATTTTGTTGTCACACTTGGTTGAGATCATTCTGTAAATTTAGGACCTATTGTGTAAGATGGTCATTTGCAGGCGATTGATTTAAGTTAGAAATCACATCAGGCATTTTTTTTGCTTATTATCAAGTACTACATAATTAGCAGTTAAACAATCAATGGAAACTTTCAAAATTGCAAACTGGGTTTCTTGCATAGTTTGGTTAGAATCGCATATATTATGAGCATTAATAACACCATTCAATAAGTTGGTTAGAGAATAATAAGGTTAGTAAAAAGGCCTTCTAGAGATAAAAAAATCCTTGAGCTATGTCCAAGAATTTTTTTTCTAATGCCTGCACTCTTGTTACCAGTAGGATCAAAGGTTCAGAATCGTGAACTGAAAGCGTTGAGCTAGGGTACCAGGAGGTCCTGGGGGTCCTTGTGAACCATCACGACCTGCAGGCCCAGAGGGGCCCTGTTGACCCACAGGGCCTTGAGGACCTCATTCACCAGGGGGTCACAGGGTCACCAAAGGAGAACTAGGTGGTCTATGAGGTCCAGGAGGACCAACAGGACCAGGTCCACTTCTCAAATAGTATCCACAATTCAGAAAAGTTGTTGAAGTAGCCCGTTGAGTTCAACAAAGCATTCCTCATGTTGGGCCCACAATTGTCCCAGTTGTTTAGTAATCTCATCTTCAAGGGTAGTGATTTGGTGTTAAATAAGATTAGTGACATCATTAACCTGTTGAGATACTTCTTGGCCGATGTAACCCACAACTTTATTGTCAATCCTCACCAGATGGTTATGTAGAGCATTGATTTCCCTCCTATTATAGAGTATGGCTTCAAGATTATCTTGACCAAAGTTAGAAGCAGTCTCATATATAAAGGATAGCTGATAATGAAATCGTTGCGCCAGAGTCAACTGGCATTAGATCTCAAGATGATGTAACCTCAAATTCTGGAGTACGTGATGAATGGTGGGTTGCATGTACTGCTGGAGAGACTGCTCTGTTATAGATAAACTGACTCCACTATGTCATAAATCTGCTCTGTTATAAAAATTCATCATGCTAGATGAAACCTTAGATGTTTGGTCTCACTTAGGGCAGGCACCGGGCTGAATAGCCCCCTTATTAAGCTCTTGACCGTTTCTTACACATATGAAGATTAGAATTGATAATTATCTTGGTCAGGGCCTTCAATGGCCAAGTCCATAGATGCTCAAAAGTGAAGATCACTGATATTAGCAGAAGGTATCTCTTGCCTGTTGGAGTGTACCCATTGGGTGATACTCATTGATTACCCAAAAGAGGGCTTTCTTTGCTAGACGTATTCATCTGCATGAAAATATTTTTCATCAGGTAGCCTCAGAAGCAGACCTGGCAGAAAGCACCAGAATTAGAAATTTTGTGAGTAATTACGATATTCAGGAACTATGAAGGCCATGAAATTATTTTTTTGGCTCTAGCAAAGGTGGAAACAAGGCAACGAAGCTATTAGTTTCTTTGCAATAATAAATTCCAATGTAATACTAAACTTAGTTATGAATTGACCAAAAATGAGCTACGTGAGACAAAATAAGTGGTAATTTATTAGTTAAAAATGAGTGATATTTATAGGAGTAGATTTGATAGTTCTTAATGAGGATCTTCACGCTTCAAACGAGGCAAGATATTTTCTAATAGAGGATTGATATTGCTGATTATTATTGATATGCTTGTGATGGTCAGATCTGATAAGGTTCTTATTAGATGGGATTGACCTTCTTGTGGAGGGCTTAGCCCCTTCATATTGCTTAGTCTCATCCTTCATAGGAGGCTGGTAACTACGAAGTTTAGATCATCAGTCTATCTGAAAAATTGAACATCTCTGTTGGGGGTTTTTAAGATCTTATTAGACTGAGACACCAAAACTTGATCTTGATTATAATTGGCCTTCACAGTTGAATCTCCAACACCATGGTCGTCCACATTGCTCTTAAATAAAAATAGACTGTTGTCACAGAATACCAATGAATTACAGGAACCTAAATAAACTCACAAAAGGACATCTATCTTGCACATGAATTGACAATGCTCTGGCCTTACTCTCCAGCTCAAATTACTTCTACATGATGGACCTAGCTAGTGGCTATTGAAATATGGATCTATTGCCAGAGGACTATAGAAAATGCGCGTTGATATGCAAAGAAGGATTATTCCATACTTTCAGCTTCATAAGGTATCATGCAATGCTCCCAACTCACTTTAACTGCAATGAATTAAATAATTCCTGATATCAAACTCAGCTGTGTGAACGTGCACCTAGATGATAAGAAGGTGTCTCCCAAAACGTTTAACAATTATCTGGACCACCTCAAGCAGTTTTCCAACGGCTAAGAGAGAGCTATATCAAATTAAAAACATGTGAAATGCTCACTTTATCAACAGAAACAGGATTTGTAGACACGCCATATTGCAGGAAGGATTTCAACCATTGATAATGTTTAAGCAATCTAAAAGGTTCCTGAATCAACTTTTTCTCTCTCGTTGCAATCACTTTTGCAACTTATTTGATTCAAGTATGACTTTAGTTTGATAATCTCACAGAGGAGATTATTTTGCGCCCATGTCAGGGAGCAGTTGGGCAAGTAAGGTAAAAGGCATAGGTGGTAGGCCCGCGACTTCCTACGTTTGCAAACGCCCTGGAGAAACCAGCGGATTAGATAAAAATAAAAAGCTGGCGGTTACTATTTCCCCAGAAATACTCGCTTGGCATGCGCAATGAAACCAGTATATCAACACGCCGCACTCTCAACCACTCTCATCGGTGGAATATGGAGTCTGAGTGTTCCTGGATATTCAGCAAATGGCGTTGTGGGAAAAATTTTGTGGGAATGTGCACATTCATTTCCTGACCGCGGTGTACATTGCACCTCACTCCATGTCATGTGGTTGGCTGGATCTTGGTTTTGAAAATAAGGAGGCAGCAGATGAAGCTGCTGTGGTGCGCATTGTGATCAACCTCCCCAAAAGGCAGTGGGCTGTTAAAACTAAGCGCACCATATGGACAAAATCCAACCAAATTTTCCTCACATTCAACTTCTTGCCCACTACGGTCAAGCGTGCTGTTCTGGAGCAGCACCTGAAGGCTGGTCTCACTGTATATGGCGAAATACAATCCTTTGAGATGCAACGCTTTACACAGATGCCACACCTGTGCACCGGCAAAGCCATTGCAGTTCTGACCCCAACTGAGGAGATCATAAAGGACCTAATCCAGATCCTGCACTCCATTTTTATTAATATTGAGGGGCATATCACCCACCCTTTCTGGGTAACCGTGGACAGCGCACCCCCCATCTGCACCCACTGTGATGCGTTCAGCCATAAGGCACACGCATGCCCCACCAAGGAGGGCATCACATTCCAGAGCACCCCTCGGCGGCCATGACCAATGGGAGGCTCACTATGAACCAACCATTAGTACCAAAGAGGCCTTCCCATGGGGAGCACAAGGCTGCTACTTACTAGTAAAACCTATCTCCCCTCAAGAGCGAAAGAAGGCCAAACAGGCCCGCAGGGCCACGGCCAAGGAAGCGGCCAAGGTCGCCTCCGCTATCCCACACTCCCAACACCAGGAGGACATCAAAACCTTCGCGGTGGAAGCAACTTGGGAATCTCTAAACCAATCAGATTGGGAAGCCCATGCTGATTGGGCCACCCAATCTGAGGATCCAATGGGTTAAACGATCTCACCTGACCTTTGTGCCCAAGCCCTGATTGGAACTGATTCAGTCTCCAACCTACCTGAAAAATTTTTTTTGACCTGAATGTTGGTGCACTGAACTTGGCCACACCGCAAAAAATTCGTTTGACAGCGGGGAAACCAAAAGTGAAGGCAAAAGACAACGCGAACCTGTCTGTTAAAATTAACAAATCTTATGATAGTGTTGCTGCAAACACCTTCACCGCCGTGAAGGCCCATGGGGATCCAGAGGAGGCTGGTGGGCCCGGGTGCCCACCCCCTCACACCTAAGGTGCAAAGGGGGGAAACTTCACTTTAGGGATGTTGAACATAGCCAGACTCAAGGCCTCGCTGTCCTGGGATAGGAAACTGAGTTTTTTACAAAATAATTTACCCATGGACATCCTGGCCATCCAGGAATCCCACTGTCCGCGAGGCTCTGAGGATGCTTGGAAAACCATGCTCCTCACTTCCCTTTCCTTCTGGTCTGAGCACTGTGGGGTGCTTGTTTGGAAAAACAATTTTTTTAAATTTTTATCATCTGAATCCTTCCTCAATGGCCAAGTCCTTGTTGTCACATTTTCGTGGGCTGATGTGGCACACACTATCATCAACATTTATGCTCCAACCTGTGCACAAGAGTGTTGGGAATTTTTCTCATTGGTCAAATCCCTTTTGCTACCCCCTGACCCTTTCATAGTTGGCAACATGAACTGTTGGTTAAACCCATCCACGGACTGCTGGCCTTCCTCATCCCACACACCCCAGGGTCACATAGAACTTTATGTTCTAAAGGCCACCCTTGGGTTGTTTGATGCGCTGCTGAAGCAAGCTCCGCTGTTCAAGAACATGACGCGTCACCACATCCACGAAGGCCAGTTAAGGTCCATGTCCTGCACTGACCTTATCCTCATGCTGGTGCAATTTCAATCCCATATTTCTCACTTCCACACATCGAAAATTGATTTCTCAAATCACAGGCTGGTCTCAATAGCCTACCACATACCCGTCACAGTGGCTAGGGCTCTGCATTGGTGCAAACTCCGCCCACCCAAACTCGCGTCGCCAGGATTTTCCACATGGGTTGAATCTGCAACTTTGGCAAAAGAGTTTATTACACCATTTTTTGTGGACCCAAATTCCCCATGGTTAGCCTTCAAAGCGGATACCATCCACCACACTCGCCACCTCTCCTCCTGACACTCAAGAGCTACCTCAGCTGTCATCTCATGCGCCCTGGCAGAGTTGGCACACCTGGAGTCCAACATCCCAGCCATGGGCTACAGCCCTGCTTGGGTCCAGAAGTGGGCAGAAGCAGCCGCCCACCTCAACGCGCTTGAAAGGCAACACAAACATTGGGTTTGTGTTCAGTACAGGGCAAACAAATTACAGAGGGTGGCACATGCTCCGCATATTTTTTTAAAGAATTCTTTGCACTGCACCAGAGAATGGCCTGCACATGGGTGCGGAGGTCAGACAATTCTGTTGTGGATACGCTGGTGGGAGTGGCGATCAAAATACAAAAGTATTACTCCAAGTTGTACCAATCCAATCCAATTCTGCCAGCCAAAATGGCGAAATTTCTCAATAGCACTCACATCTGCACCATTTCCTGATACCCGGAGTTAATAAATTTGATTATTCCAGATGAACTCTGGTCCGCCATCTGCGGTGCACCAAATCAGAAATGCCCAGCCCTGATGGCATTCCATATGAGTTCTATAAGAACTACTTAAAATATCTATCCCCACTGCTGCTTGCCTCCCTTAACCAGAGCCTTCTGGATACGCGCCTTCTACCAGGAGAGCAAGAGGCCTTCACCGTCACACTCTTCAAGAAAAGGGATAAGCTAGACCTAGCCAACTGGCCCCCATTTTTCTAACTAACACGAACACCAAAATTTTAAATAAAATCATGGCTAACCGTCTAGGGATTGTAGCCTCTGCCACCATCTCCCCAGAACAATTTGGTTTCATACCCAGAAGGTCGATTTGGGACAACGTGCACTTTGTGGCTAATGCATGCCAGTCCACGGCATCTGAGGCACTTGTATTTTTGGACCAACATAAGGCCTATGATAGAGTAAACTGGGAATAACTCAGGGCCTGCCTCCACCAATTCCGCTTACCCCCTCACTTCATCAGCTGGGTGATGATGCTTATGGAATATGCAACAATGGCAGTGCGTGGCCCTGGCTTCCTCACGGAAGTAGTCCGCTTTAAAGATCCTACGCCAAGGGGACCCCCTTAGCCCACTCTTATATAACTTCAGCCTTAACCCACTAGTTTGAAACGTGAATGCCAGCCTCACTGGGGTCCATGTACTAGGCCAAGCCCCAGTCAAGATGATGGCGTTTGCTGATGATTTTGTGGTCAGGATGTCTAATAATCAAGATGAATGCGCGCTTGAAGCTCTCATCCAGGTTTATTCCCAGGTAAGTAATGCTGCACTAAACACTTCCAAAACTGAAATTATCCTTTGGTCGGTATCAAACCTGCTGAGCCCAGCAACCTGTGTCCAGCCTGACCCATCTGCTTGCACATGTGCTCGCCTTCCCTTCCCACCCCACACCGCCCCACTTGTGTTCCCCTTCGTGCCGCCCTACCAGTAGGCTAGTCCGCCATCTGGGCGTGTGGGTGGAGGCAGCGGGTATGCCTCAGCAGTAATGGAAAGTCATATTATAGACAACGTAACAAAGCGCATCGCCTCCCTCAGAGCCCACCCTACTTCCCTTACTGGCAGGGTTGTTTTAGCCAACTCTACGCTCCTCTCCAAAGTCTGGTTTGGATACCACGTCATCGCCTTCTACCCAGGTTTTTTCAAATCTATAAATGCCCTTCTGCAAGGGTGGCTTTGGTCAGGCTGTCCACCACCAGTATGGCTGGAGGTCATGTTTGGCCCTCGTTGTTGTGGTGGCATGGGCCTGCTCAACTTTAAAGCCCATGCTACCAAGATCCTGGGCACCTGGATTGCGGCCATCACCGCCCCTATGCTCCCCTCCCAACACTGGTCCCGCGCGTCCCGCTCCAACTTCTCCCACGCCCTGGGCCTTACCAATCCGCCACACCATCACTCCTTGATGAAGTATCTGGCTTCCCACCCATCGGCCACTGGTCCTCATGGTACTAAGCCCCACTTCAAACGAATCCTTCTCTCCACGCAGAGTGCTGTGTGGAGAATTCATATTTGTGGGCACACAGCCCAGAGAGGCCACCCCTCTCCTCAGTTCACACAGGAGGTACAGGGGTTACCCATTCAAGATGGCTTGATCCCCACACAGCCCCATGTCCTATCCGGGGTGGACTACCTGGACATGATGGACATCCCTTACTCCATTGAGACCCAAAAAACTATCTGGAAATACGCACACCACCCTCTGTTGCTGCCTCATATCCGTTCCCATGTGTGGCGCTGCCTGAGGCAGGTGTACCATACAGCTAGGCGCTCTAACGCTTTACACTCATCCTGCATCATGTGTGGCCAGTATGGAACGCTGTTCCACCGCCTGGAGAAGTGCCCCACCTCTAAAGCGATATGGCGCAAAGTTTAACGTCTGCTTGACCAGGATCAGGCACATCCCTTCAGTCTGTCAAGGGATATGTTTTCTATATCCATGGTATCCCTTCTTCCACCCTCCCTCCGTGCTCTGGTGGTCACAATCGCCATGTGGACTATCCACACGAACATCTTGGATGCTATCGCAGGCTCCACCCCCACCCTCCCAGAAGCTGTACACAAATTCTGGTCTCATTTGGTGGACCACTTTCAGGCGTGGATGTTTGGATACCTCCCACCATGCCACTGACAGCTGGTATCCTCCTGGTTCCCGGTTTGTTCATTAAATCAGACCCTTTCCTCCACACATGTTCAATTTTGGCTATGGCCCCTTCACACGTTCCCTCCCCCTCCCTATAGTGGCGTTCCCGCTGGCAACAAGAGATAGCATCGCTTCTCTGGGGTGCCTTCCCTGTTACTAAGCTTTGTTTCTTTTGCGTTGACATTCGGAAGTGTCCGTCCCCTGGTTGGCCTTCCTCGCAATAAATTAAATATTGTGGGAAAGGCCAACCAGGGGATGGATACTTCCAAAAATAATCATGAAAGAAAAATGAAACTTAGTAACATGGAAGGCACCCCAGAGAAGCAATGCTATCTTCTGTTGCCATTGGGAACGCCACTATGGGGAGGAGGGGGAACGTGTAAAGGGGCCATAACCACAATTGAACACGTGTGGAGGAAGGGGTCCAAGTTGATGAACCAGACCGGGAACCAGGAGGAGAAAAACTGACGGCGACGCAGTGGGAGGTACCCAGACATCCACGCTTAAAAGTGGTCCATCAAATGGGACCAGAATCTGTGGACGGCTTCTGGGAGGGTGGGGGTGGAGCCTGCGATAGCATCCAAGATGTTCGTGTGGATAGTCCACATGGCGATTGTGACCACCAGAGCACGGAGGGAGGGTGGAAGAAGGGATACCATGGATATAGAAAACATATCCCTTGACAGACTGAAGGGATGTGCCTGATCCTGGTCAAGCAGACGTTAAACTTTGCGCCATATCGCTTTAGAGGTGGGGCACTTCTCCAGGCGGTGGAACAGCGTTCCATACTGGCCACACATGATGCAGGATGAGTGTAAAGCGTTAGAGCGCTCAGCTGTATGGTACACCTGCCTCAGGCAGCGCCACACATGGGAACGGATATGAGGCAGCAACAGAGGGTGGTGTGCGTATTTCCAGATAGTTTTTTGGGTCTCAATGGAGTAAGGGATGTCCATCATGTCCAGGTAGTCCACCCCGGATAGGACATGGGGCTGTGTGGGGATCAAGACATCTTGGATGGGTAGCCCCTGTCCTCTTGTATGAACTGAGGAGAGGGGTGGCCTCTCTGGGCTGTGTGCCCACAAATATGAATTCTCCACACAGCACTCTGCGTGGAGAGAAGGATTCGTTTGAAGTGGGGCTTAGTACCATGAGGACCTGTGGCCGATGGATGGGAAGCCAGATACTTCATCAAAGGAGTGATGGTGTGGCGGATTGGTAAGGCCCAGGGCGTGGGAGAAGTTGGAGCGGGACGCGCGGGACCAGTGTTGGGAGGGGAGCATAGGGGCGGTGATGGCCGCAATCCAGGTGCCCAGGATCTTGGCAGCATGGGTTTGAAGTCTAGCAGGCCCATGCCACCATGATGATGAGGGCCAAACATGACCTCCAGCCATACTGGTGGTGGGCGGCCTGACCAAAGCCATCCTTGCAGCAGGACATACAAGGATTTGAAAAAGCCTGGGGAGAAGGGGATGGCGTGAGCTCCAAAGCAGACTTTAAATAGGAGCATAGAGTTGGCTAAAACAACCCTGTCAGTAAGGGAAGTAGGGTGGGCTCTGAGGGAGGCGATGCGCTTTGTTACGTTGTCTAGAATATGACTCTCCATTACTGCTGATGCGTACCCACCTGCCTCCACCCACACGCCCAGATGGCGGACCAGCCCTATGGTAGGGCGAGGCACGAAGGGGAGCACCAGTGGAGCGGTGTGGGGTGAGCTGGGAGGGCGAGTACGTGTGCGAGCAGATGGGCCGGGCTGGGCACTGGTTGCTGGGGCCCAGCAGGTTTGATACCGACCAAGCAGGATGATTTTGGTTTTGGAAGCGTTCAGTGCAGCATTACTTACCCGGGAATACTCCTTGATGAGAGCTTCAAGCGCGCGTGCATCTTTATTATTAGACACCCCATCCACACAGTCATCTGCAAACGCCATCATCTTGACTGGGGCTTGGCCTGGCACATGGACCCCAGTGAGTTGAGCATTCATGTTTCGAAGTAGTGGGTCAAGGTTGAAGTTGTATTAGAGTGGGATAAGGGGGTCCCCTTGTCGCAAGCCCCTTTGAGGGCGGACTAATTCCGTTAGGAAGCCAGGGCCACGTACTGCCATTGTTGCAGATTCTGTAAGCAGCATCACCCAGTTGATCAAGCGAGGGGTAAGCGGAATTGATGGAGGCAGGCCCTGAGGTATTCCCAGTTTACTCTATCATAGGCCTTCTGTTGGTCCAAGAATACAAGTGCCCCAGAGGCTGTGGACTGGCATGCGTTAGCCACAGAGTGCACGTTGTCCAAAATCGACCTTCTGTGTATGAAACCAAATTGTTCTGGGGAGATGGTGGCAGATGCTACAATGCCTAGACGGTTAGCCATGATTTTTGTTAAAATTTTTGTATCCATGTTAGTTAAAGAAATGGGGCGCCAGTTGGATAAGTCTAGCTTGTCCCTTTTCTTGAAGAGTGTGACAGTGAAGGACTCTTTTCCACCTGGTAGGAGGCGCGTTTCCAGAAGGCTCTGGTTAAGTGAGGCAAGCAGTAGTGGGGATAGATATTTTAAGTACTTTTTATAGAATTCATATGGAATACCATCTGGGCCTGGGAATTTCCGGTTTGGTGCACCATGGATGGCTGTCCATAATTTGTTCAGAGTAATCAAATTCATTATTTCTGGGTATCGGGAAAGGGTGCAGATGTGGGTTCAGTCAAGAAATACCGCCAGTTCAGCTGACTGAATTGGATCAGATTGGTATAGCTTGGAGTAATACTTTTGTGTTTCAATTGCCACTTCAGCTGGCGTATCCGCAATAAAATCATCCAATCCTTACACCTGTGTGCAGGCCACAATCTGGCGTGGTGCGAAATTTTTGAAAAAAAATATGTGGTGCACTTGTCACCCTCTGTAATGCGTTTGGCCCTGTACTGAACACAAAACCAATGTTTGTGTTGCCTTTTGAGCGCGTTGAGGTGGGCGGTTGCTATACCCACTTCCGGCCCCATGCAGGGCTGCATCCTGTGGCTGGGATGTTGGACTCCAGGTGTGCCAACTCTGCCAGAGCGCGCAAGATGATGGCCAATGTGGCTCATGAGCGTCAGGAGGAGAGGTGGTGAGAGTGGCAGATAAATCCTCTTTGAAGGCTGCCCATGTGGAGATGGGGTCCGCGCAAAACGGTGTAACAAACTCTTTTGCCAAAGTTGCTGATTCCACCCAAGTGGAAAATCCTGGCGACGCAAGTTTGGGGGGGGCGGAGTTTACACCAATGTGGGGCCTTAGCCAATGTGTTAGGTAGGCGGTAGGTTATCAAGACCAGCCAGTGGTTGGAGAAATTGAATTTTTGTTGTTTGAAGTGGGAAATGTGGGGTTGGAATTTTGCAAGCGTAAGGATAAGGTCTTTGCTGGTCATGGACCTTAATTGGCTGTTGTGGACGTGGGGGCGCATTATGTTTTTTGAGCAGCGGGGCTCGCTGTGGCAGCGCATTCATTAACCCAATGGTGGCCTTTAGAACGCGAAGTTCTATGTGACCCTGGGGGCGTGGGAGGAGGAAGGCCAATGGTCCGTTGGTGTGTTTAGCCAACAGTTCATGTCACTGACTACAAAAGGGTCTGGGGGTAACGGGAGGGATTTGACCAATGAGAAAAATTCTTGACGCTCTCATGCACAGGTGGGGCGTAGATATTGACTATAGCATGTGCCACATCAGCCCACGAGAAAGTGACAATGAGGACTCGGCCATTTAGGAAGGATTCTGACAATAAAAATTTGAAAAAATTGTTTTTCCAAACTAGCACCCCACTTTGCTCTGACCAAAAGGATAGGGATGGGAGGAGCATGGTTTTCCAAGCATCCTCAGAACCTCGTGGACAGTGGGACTCCTGGATGGCCAGGTATTCCATGGGTAAATTTTTTTGTAAAAAACTCAGTTTCCTAGCCCGAGATGGCGAGGCCTTGAGTCTGGCAATATTCAACATCCCTAAAGTGAAGGTTTCCCCCATCACACCTTAGGTGTAAGGGGGTGGGCACCTGGGCCCACTAGCCTCCTCTAGATACCCACAGGCCTTCACAGCAGCGCGGGTGTTTGCAGCAATGCTATCAGTAGTTTTGTTGATTTTAGCAGAAAGGTTTGCATTGGCTTTTGCCTTCGCTTTTTGTTTCCCCAATGTTGGATGAATTTTTTGCGGTGCAGATGAGTTTGGTGCACCTACGAGTGGGTCAAAATTATTTTTTCAGTTAGGTTGGCCCCCAAGTCAGTTTCAACTGGAGCTTGGTTGCAAAGATTGGGTGAGATTGAGTTGCCCATCGGATCCTCAGATTGGGTGGCTCAATCAGCATGGGCTTCCCAATCTGATTGGTTGATGGATTCCTGAGTTGCTTCTGCTGCGAAGGTCTCAATGTCCTCCTGGCGTTGGGAGTGTGGGATAGTGGTGTTGACTTTGGCCGCTTCCTTGGCCGCAGCCCTGTGGGCCTGCTTGGTCTTCTTCCACTCTTGCGGGGAAATAGGTTTTACCAGTAGGTAACAACCTTGTGCTCCCCACGGGAAAGCCTCTTTGGTGCTTGCGGTTGGTTCATAATGCGCCTCTCCGCTGGCCATGGCCGCTGAGGGGTGCTCTTGGAATGTGATACCCTCTTTGGTGGGGCATGCATGTGCCTTATGGCCAAACGCATCACAGTGGGTGCAGATGGGGGGCACGCTGTCTTTGGTTACCCAGAAAGGGTGGGTGGTATGCCCTTCAATATTGATATATGTGGAGTGTGGGATCTGGGTTAGGTCCTTTACGATCTCCTTGGTTGGGGTCAGAACTGTGATGGCTTTGTTGGTGCACAGGTGTGGCATCAGCATATAGCATTGCATCTTGAACGATTGTATTTCGCCATAAACAGTGAGACCATCTTTCAGGTGTTGCTCCAAAATGGCACGTTTTATCGTAGTAGGCAAAAAGTCAAACATGAGGAAATCTGGTTGGATTTTGTCCATCTGGTGCATTTGGTTTTGATGACCCGTTGCCCTTCAGAGAGGTCAATCACTACGCGCACTGCAGCAGCTTCATCTGCTGCCTCCTTGTTTTTGAAACTGAGGTCCAGCCAACCGCGTGACATGGAGTGAGGTGTGACGTACACTGCAGTCAAGAAAAAAGTGTGCACATCCCCACAAAATTTCACATAGAGCTATTTGTTGGATGTCCAGAAACACACAGACTCCATATTCCACCAATGAGAGTGGTTGGGAGTGCGGTGTGTTGATGTACTGGTTGCATCACACTTTCCAAGCGAGGATTTCTGGGAAATAGTGACCACCAGCTTTTTTAAATTTTTTTCTATTCCGCCAGTTTCTCTGGGGCATTTTTGAACGTTTGAGGCCGCGGGCCTACCACCTGCTCCTCATACCTTACTTGCCCAACTGCTCCCTGACATGGGCGCAGACTAATCTCCTCTGTGAGATTATCAAACTAGAATCAGACTTGAATTGAATAAGTTGAAAAAGTGATTGCAACGAGAGAGAAAAGTTGGCCTTCCCCACAATAAATTAAATTAAAATTAAAACTAAAAGGTGCCTGATTTAAAAGCCTTCAGAAATACAGTATTTATAAAAATGATGGGATAATATCTATAATTTACCCTAATATTGCTCAACTTGAAGAGCTTATTAACTGCTTGATTGCCAAAAACTTCTCATAAGTGGAAGTAGAGCAAAGAACTGCATTTGACCTATGGATGATTTTTCAAAGGGAATATCAATTTTATGATATTGGGACTATTGAGAGCCATTAATCTTGTTTATAGATGACTCTGACTTAGCCATAGGCACCATCATCTCTTGATTGGACGTTGAAGGCATTGACCATCTGGTGTTTATTACAGAAATTTTTTTAAAAGCTGAGCGAAATTGTAGAGTAACAGTGAAAGAGTGCTTAGCTGTTCTCCTGGTGATGAAACATTTCTGGATCATCTTACACGGCACAAACTTTACAGTTGATACGGACCACGCTTCTTTAAAGTGGCTGCAAAACATGAATGTCCAGCAGGAAAACTATCCCGTTAGGCTCTCAAACTTCATAACTATGAAAAGAACATCATCCACTGATCTGGATTAAAGCAAATGAATGTATATGGACTGACTTGACTTACCCTACTGCATCTAGACAATAGCAAAGCTGAATGGTTACATGATCTACTCATGAAGCCAGACTCTTGGGAGGACAAATATGAACCTGTTCAAAAATGTTAAAATGACACACTCAAAATAAAGGTTCTTGACAGACAACTTTACAAAAAAGCTTAAACTGAATGTTTACCTTACTTACAACCTATGGAATGGGTACCAATGATAATGGAAGCCTACAATAACTTAAAACATGGAGGAGCTATAAAAACATACAAAATCAAGGATTGCTACTATTGGGAAGGATGCTGAACTCTGTAGTGGAAGTAATAGATGATTGCATAACATGTAAAAAACAGATACAGAATATTACCAAGTACAAGTATCAGCATCGCCCCTATTCAGCCGTTTAATACCATTAGTTCAGACGTCGTAGGCCTACTACCTTACCACAGGAGGAAATTGATACATCCTTGTTGGAATTAATCATTTCATGAAGTGGATTTAGCAATTAAACTGCCCATGAAGACCGCTAAGTCTGCCACTACTTATATATCAAAAGAATTACTAGGCATGGATGCCCGTAGGTTCTGCTATGTGACAATGGAAAGAAATTTAGTTTAAGAGTTATAAAAATCTTAGCTACAAGCATGGGAATTTTCACTTATATCAGCACCCTACAACCCATAAACCAATGGCAATGTAGATAGAGCAAATAGATTGTTATTGCCTATACTAAAAAAGATGGCTACTACTGATCTATAACAAAGGGACCAAGATTTCTAAGTGCAATGATGGCTTACAGGTTAAGTTTCAATCAAATTATCGAAATTTAATCTAAAAGGCTTTATTTAAAAAAGTACCTGTAATTCATATATAATAGCTTAATAAGTTAAAATGATAGTACTGAAGAAAATTGAGAAAGCGCTAATAATATTAGCCCTGAAAATTATACAACTATGATCTGAGATGATGACAAATTTAGCCATGATGATTACAAGAGAAGTTCAAGAAGAAAATTCATCATGCCAGCCTTTACCTGCCTTTAAAAAATCGTAATCAGTCCTGTACTATCACAATTATATAGTACCCTGAGGAGAAAAACTAGATTACTTTGGAATGGGCCATATTATATAACTTACAAACGTGGTGACAAAAACTCAATCAAGTCTAATAAAAATTGAGTAACTATCAACTGCGTACATAGATGATCCTTGCGTTGGTATCCCCTGCCAATATTCTTGTAGGGTGATGTCTGATATTTGATTACTTGACATGATGGGAAGGTTATTGAACATTTGAATTCTATAAAAAAATCAACAACTAGACCTGTGAAGGGTTAAAAGAAAATAAAATATTAATCAAAAAATTGAATTGGCAGTCAGCGTGGCTAAAACTGATACTATAAGAAGTCTGCTAGATCAACTAAAGCCTAAAATACCCCATTATGAAATCCTGCATAACTGAAATGAAGGATCATCAGAAGGTCATGTAAATATTGCTCAATATGGCACATGAGGAAGTAAATTAAGATGAACCCACTAAAGGGTAATAATTGAGAATTTTCCCAACAATTGGCCTAAGTGATATCAAGTATCATCCAACTTGGTAAATTTGACATATTTTTTTGCCCTAATAGTAGTATACTACATATTCATCATACCATCCAGAATGCATCATCTGACCAAGAGCCTCCCATCCATATACCCTACCTGTTACTTTTATTATCCTTTTCCTTTTAATGTTTATATTGTTTTGTGAAACATATAAAACCCCTTATTTTATGATATAATAAAGTAACTTATCTAATCATATCTCAATTTGGTACTTAACTTCAATAAATTCAATTTTCAGTACATACCATATTAAGGTTACTCTTGCTGACAGGACATAAGCGGTGACTATACATTCTTTAAAGTAAAAAATTATACTTGTCATGTATCTTAGAAGTCTTCAAGTATTGACTGGCAGTTTTTTGAAGATAGCACCATTGAGCTCAAAAATGGAATCCCAACAAAAAGCCCCTGGACTTCCTAGGTCATGGATGTCCACCATGAGATGGAACTCGCAGATTGGAGCATTGAACAGAATGGATGCCGCCACCAAGGCAAAAATTAAGAAGAGACTTAATAGGGGTTTATGAAGCCCTACAAAATCGCCAAACCCCAAACCCAAATATTTACCATCTTACATTCATTTTATATAAAGCTATATATCGGAAGTATAAGAAAATTTCAGTTTATTCTAATAAAATCTCTTTTACAACATAAACTTACGTTTATCCTTATTTTTATACTTAGCTTATATATAAGTGAATAGGTTGCATTATAAAATCTGGGATCTAAAGATAAAACACTCATATAGAATGACACCTTGGGTTACTGAAAAATGCCAGGGAAGAGATTAAACAAAGAATTATTGAGCCTTGTGGTAGGCTATGTATCAAAGTTAATTCTAAGAGTGTCAAGCAGAATACCGCCATCTTGGTAATGAACACCTTTTAATGAGAAAGTTATGCTACATTGGGTAGCATCAGAAGAAGAGTTCCATAATGAGAATGATTATGTTCCGTCAGAAGGTCGCCTGGTGTCTAATCTGTGTGGAACAGAATCCCTTCACAGAAAGTCAACCAACTATGTTAAGAAACCAATGGCCAATACAATAAGTGACGGGGTACTTCCAGACTTCCACAAAGAAGTTCAGTATTAAGGCTCATTGAGGGCAAACAATAATGAGAGAGTGCCATAGGTAAGTACCTTTTCTGTAGACTATATCTACCGTGAAAAGCCCTTGGGCAATGGTAAGTCCTATATTTAAGGTGTGCAGGAGGGCCTGGCCTCTTGAGAGTGTGGACAAGGATGAAACAGACTTATCAAAGTCAGCGAAGTATTTCTTCGCCAGGCTCTTAGACAAGTAAACTATTTCTAAAATAAAAATGATTTTTAATCCAAAAATATACTTTGGACTTTAAAATATTGTTGTTTTTTATTCTTAGAAGACAAAGTCTCTTTAATCATCATTGACTGTTTGGTCAAATACTTTGGAATGAGGAACTAGGGGAATATGCTTAGGGAATTTCACATGGATTCCACAGACAGCTTGGTCCTCAGTTGCCTATTCTGAGAATCTTAGACGTAAAAATTTCATATGGACCCATTCTGGAATGTCTAAGAGGGAACTCATCCATTATAAGCTTTCAATTAAATTATTAGTATTGCCTTTGATTTGTTTTTAACAATTCCTAACAGTTGGTCAATATAGCCATTTTAAGCATAAATTTGCTTACACTTAAAAGTATTTAATCAACATTCTTATGCGTTTCTCCATGGGTTGAGCCATTATAGTCTGCCTGTTTGGCCTGAGTATTCCCTCTAAGAAAAACTAATGATATGTGGCGGTCAGGCATAACCTTGGCCATTACAACAAGGGGTGATTGAATTAGGGTGTCTGAGGCAAGTGTGTGCGACAATGCAAATGTTCAAGGTGCAAAAATATGGCTATCTCCATTTGGAACCATGAAACAAATCAATATATGAGTTGTGCATGGTTAATCCTTTGAGGAGTTCTCACTGAAGCACATTGGGTGGGGGTAAACAAGAAAACTAAACCACAAAGGTTGTGTCCACAGGCAAATGGGTTTAAAGGTGGGTGTTATAAAATTGGCAGTATCAATAGATATGCTGGCGGATTTTGCACTGGGTTTTAACACACTGAGCAATCAGGACCAACAATATGATGATTGTTATCCGAGAAACAACAGAATAAACTTATAAATAAATATGGAGCACTTGCTCCCACAACCTCTTTTACTAAATATACTTAATAACGCGGATTCTTTCTACTCCACTTCCCTAAACTCACTTAACAACAATCTTCT
>JAKSZP010007154.1:0-54873 GCA_022478985.1 Massospora cicadina | reverse complement strand
AAATTGTGCAGTCAATGCAGCGAAGAGTGGTCTGTTACCACCTTAAAGTGCGTTCTGTGGACGTACACCTGAAACTGCTTGCATGCATAAATGACCACAAGGTATTCACACTCTGTCACAGTGTGGTTCCTCTCAGCAGCTGAGAGTGTCCAGCTTACATATGCCACTGGATGTTCGTCCCCAAAGCTGTATACTTGGCTCAGTATGGCGCTGATTGCCATCAACAAAGCATTGGTTTGAATGATAAACTCCCGATCAAAATTTGGATATTTTAGAACTGGAGAATCTATCAAATACCGGCGTAACTCATCAAAGAAGTCCTGGGTTTCTTCATTCCATAAAAATCCTTTTTTGGATCCTTTAATAAATGTAATAATGGCGCGGCTATTTGGGCATCTGATAACTCTTCAAAATTCTTGGCGGTTCAAATCTTGTCCACCAGTTGTCAGGCATACAGCCAAGCAATTTCCTGGATTATCTCGGAGTCAATTCTTTTCACCCCAGCTCTGTTCATGGCATTAACATCCATATTGACCACTTGATATAGCTGATCCTGCTCATCATTTACAAATAGATCGCTAATATCAATTTTTCTTCCATGATATTGGGAGGAACAGGTTTCTCCGCAGCTCTAGACTGTTCTGTGTCTAGGATGTGGGCCCTTTTCCTGAATCCTTGGCAGCTGCTGTCTCCTTGTCCTGGACCACGTTGATCTGATTCTTCAGCTTTTTACAGTGTATGGCAAAATGTCCTTTCCCGCCACACTGATACCAGACCTTCTCCTTCTTGTTTAACCGTCTGAATTCATAGGGCCTATTTCCTGGAACGGTCTAATTGGTAGCCTTCTTAGCTCCTTTGTTTCCCTTCATGGGATCAAGTTTGTGTTGGATTGAACTTGAAGCTTCTATTTGAGCATCAAATGTCACTCCAAGTAATCTTTAGGTTATCTACCATTTTTGAGGTAGTTATTTCCGTCGCAAACATGGAAGACATCATATGATGCAAATCACAATAGGGCCAAAGGGCCGCTTGCAGTGTGATTATAGCATCAAAGTCATCCAAAACTTTCGCTCCAGCCAGGATCTGTGACTCCTGGTAAAACTGATCCGCGAAGCTAGCAAAAGACTCATCTTTATGGAACTGGATTCCCATAAATTCTTGCTTGCATTTTGACATGCATGTCAGACTCCTGAACTCCTTCATGATGGCCTCCTTTGCCTCTGCATATGACCAGCTGTCCCCCTCTAGGTGAGGTAACACTAAGTTTTGACAGTCAGTGTCCAGGCAATTCATAACTGTCAATGCCTTTTGACGATCTCCGTAGGCATTCATGGTCATGTCAAACAGTCAGAAAAACACTGGGGCGTTATCCTGATGGAACATTGGCAATTTCATCATTGCCCTAAATTCCTCCAAGTCATTTCTAGATGATTCTCTCAGTTCAGCTACTCAGCTAACTTGAGGAGTGACTTCAGGTGTCATCTCCAAAATGGCATTAAAAGTGGGTGACATGTTCCTTGGGGTATTTGACTTCCCAAGTATCGAGCAAGGACTTCTTTCTTTGGCATAGCTTGCCATATCGGGCTCACAAGCACATCTGTGAGCTTTATGTTCCTCCACTTGTTTGATTAATTTTTCAATATCCTCACCAAATTTTCTTAAATGAATGCGATCCACTTCTTGCTCCATTTTATGGTATAGGTTCTCTTAAACGGGGTCCCCTTCTTTCTTCTTCAATGAGTTTACTTTGCCAAGTAACTCGTTCCCAAAGCTGGCTACATTCTCTACTCTTTCCTCCACATTGGTGACTCATTCTTCCAAGGCTGCAAACTCCCAATGGTCCGCTGAGTTTATGGCATTCTGGTTTACAGTGGCGATCTCAGTCCACAGTTTGTGTAGCTCTTCTTTGTATGACGTTATTATTGATTCTTCAATCAACTATCCCTGTAGTGAGCACCAACTTATAAAAATTTACTCTCTGGTTGTTATCAGCAAGCAACCCAGTAACCTTTTTACTGCACAGGTTCAATTTCCTTGTGCAATGCGTCACATTGTATAGAATGTATTATTAATCAATAATGGTATAGAGACTATTATCCATAGTTGAGATTGAACTATATTTTGTCCCAACGCTTTGGCCAGTATTCCCAATTAAATACTCGTAAAGTCATACTTGTAGGGATTCGTTCTCTATAATCTTGTCCACCTGATCTTCACTAAGATACCCCAGTGACAGTCTCTCTCAGCCCAACACACAGTTGGCAGCTATCCCTGATTGTGGTTCCTTCTTCTCTAGATCCCCGCTTGGATCTTTACTCTTCTTTCTGAGATTCTTCCAATTATTGCCCTCTGCAATAATATCCTTGAGATAGAACAACACAATAGAAGCTGATAGTCTATGTAAGGAGAGTGTCTATAACTCTCCTGTTCTCAGCGTGGCAGTGCGTGGTGCACCAGACCAACGCCAGGGAACTAGCCGTTAGGGCCAGAGTGATTAGAGCCCAGCAGAGGGTGCTGGAGCTATCATTGCTTAGGCATAAAATTGTGAATATTATAAGAAAAGCACCAGTAAAAATGACGCGGTGCACATATTGATAGGGGATAAATGACCCAGGTTGGAGAGAACCTGGGCAAACAAATGGTGCACAAGGTGAGAGCTGCAAGGTCCTTAGGATGGCAAGGGTAACGGAACGTGAGACCTCTTCAAGGAGGTTTGTGTACAGGAGCATTTGGAACATCATATAAAATTTTAAAATAGCTTAAAATGGGGTAAAGGTTTATTTTGGGAGTCAACCAATAAGGAATGTTGGTTGGGGAAAATGTATTTAAGCTCAGATGGGGAAATTGGGGTTATGCTGCAGTGGGCCCAAGAAGCGGCTTACCAATAGGCCAAAACTGACTTCACTAAAGTTATCAACTGAAGTTGGATTTGACACAAGCACGTTATTTTGTGGGTGGAATGGGTTTTAAACCCTCATTCCTCAACTAAGTGAACTGAACCATCCTCCTTTATTTGGTAGATAGTTTCTTTTAACGCTTGGCCCATTGTCAGGGGCTGGGCACTTGGCACCCCACTAGGATTAACATGGGAATAATTTGCCATTACCCAGCGCTGGTCTAGGGTGTGCTTTAGGTCTGGGAGGCCCTGCAGCTTCACCTTTTGGGCCTCCAAGCGCTCAGACTTAACTTTGTGGTTGATCCCCACTACTATGTCATGGGTGCATGACATTACCCTCTCCTCCCAATGGTGCTCAACCCCTCTCAGGGGCTTGCACCAGGGAAAAGTTCTTGTGGGCAAGGGCCAACTTCATGGCAGCGACGGACAGTTTAGATGGAGATCCATCAGCCCGGGGGAAACGCTTGTGGAAGGCTTCAATCAGATCTTGGGCATGCACACAGTCGAGCACTGGAACCCAACTGTTTTCTGCAGCATCAAAGCCCTTCTAGGATACCAGGTACTCCAGCCTTCTTTTAACGTGGTGGGAGGCAACTATATCTTCCACCTCCCACTCAGGCGCCCCATCCACAAGATAGGCCTCGGAATTCTCTGGTGGGGGGCCCTCAAACAACGTGAGTTTGCTCTCTTGAAACACCGATAAGATCCAAAATGAAGGGGGAAGATCCAGCTGGTATGAGGCATGGCCCACCTTTCTAACAACGCGATAAGGTCCAATCCTCTTAGGGCCCAACTTCTTGCAAGGCTGCTTGATAGGGATGTTATGAGCATCAAGCATCATGAGATCCCCTTCCTTGTATGCAGGACCTACTCAGTGCTTCCCATCAGCGTTCTCCTTATACACCTGCATTGCCACCTCAAAGCTTGTAGAAACCCCCTGGTGGACCTTCTTGATTGTCTTGGCAAAGTCCACCACCATTCAACCTTTGACCCACAGCTGGGCTCCATGTTAAAGGCGAGGTTAAAGCCATGGTTGACGAAAAAAGGGGAACAACTGATAGACGCAAGTTGAGTGCTGTTGTAGCTAAACTGGGCCATTGATAGGTGAGAAGCCCAATCAGAGTGGTCTGCGGTGGTGTAACACCGCAGGAACTGCTCCAAGCACTGGTTCACTCGTTCAGTCTGTCCATCTGATTGCGGGTGATTGGCAGTTGAACGGCAAGGGCGAATCTAGAGAGTCTTACACAACTCTTCCAAAAAGACAGAGGTAAACTGGGGTCCCTGATCACTGATAATCTCTTGGGGAACTCCATGGAGCGCAAACACATTCATGATGAAAAGCCTGGCCATCTCAGCCGTGGTTATTGTAGTTCTGCATGGAATGAAGTGGGCGAACTTTGTAAACCGGTCCACCACCACCATGATGGCATCATAACCATCTGAGACAGGTAGTTTTACAATGAAGTTCACCGATAGGGAAGTTCAGGGCCCTTCAGCTTTATAGACAGGTACCAACACCCCCGCTTGAGGTTGATGATTTGGCTTCATTTGGTTGCAGACTAAACATTCCTTACAGTACCGCCTCACCTAAGGAGGCAAGCCCTTCCAATTGTATGTGCACCGGATTAACTCTAATGTCTTTGCTTTCCCAGGATAACTAATGGTGAGTCCATCATGATGGTCCCAGATGATTTCCAGGCGAAGTGGTCCAGCAGGAACCCATAGGAGCCCCTGGAACCACACCATCTCATACTTCATGTGATAGCCCCTAGAGAGATCCTCTTGGTTCAAATCGCACTTTGCAAGTAACATAGTATATTCCGCTGCCAGCGGCTGAGAAAGGTCTACCTTCCTGAACATACAATATTCCTCCGCGTTTTCCAGAGGTGCAAGCGCGGGCCCGTTGGCCAGAGGAGAGGTTCAGTGAAGCAGAAGTTTACTTGGAGGAATCATCACCTGGTTGTTGTGAACTTCCACCTCCTTGGGATCAGGCGCTAAAGCAGAAGTGCGGCTCAAAGCATCCGCCAAACCATTATCCTTACCCTTGGTGAACTCATATGTGAATGCAAATTGGGCAAGGGTCTCATGCCAACAGGTCTGCCGTGGGGTTAAGACATGAGGAGAGCGGTAGTACAGCAAGGCACGGTGGTCTGTACATACCCAGAAAGGTTGGGATGAGCCATGCAAGTGGTGACGCCAATATGTCAGCACCTCCACCACTGCTAGTAACTCCTTATTGTAAAAGGCGTAACTTAACTCAGGCAGAGACATCTTCCTAGAAAAATATCCCACTGGATGCTCTATCCCATCTTCGCCTACTTGTAACAAGGCAGCCTCTATGGCGAAGTTGGAGGCATCCGTTGACACAATGAACTCCTTTGAAGGGTCAACATGGCGAAGAACAGTTGTGGACAACAGGGTGCACTTCACTGCTTGGAAAGCATCCTCCAAAATGGGGGACCGCTGAAGCACCTTGGCACCGCTAGCCTTGTATAGAGGAGCTGCCACCTCAGAAAAATTGGGAATGAACTTCTTGAGGAACTTTCATGTCCCCAAAAAGCTCCTTAATTCCTTAACTGAGGTAGGAGTAGGCCACTCACAAATCGCCTTCTCCTTGTCTGGAGTTATCATGTATCCTTGGTCAAACATGACGTTGCCCAGAAACATGACCTGGGACTTAAAGAACTCGCACTTTGATATTTTCAATGTAAGGCTGGCTGCCTTTAGCCGCTCCACCACTTGCCAAAGGTGAACTGCATGGGACTCCTGATCAAGGGAAAACACCAGTATATCATCCATGTAGGCGACCGCACATACCCCTAACAGGTCCCCCAACGCTGCATCAATGCGGCGCTGAAAGATAGCAGGGGCATTCTTAAGCCCAAAGGACATGACCCGAAACTGGAAGATCCCTTTTCTGGTACAAAACGCGGTCAACCACTCTTGTCCCTTTTTAATCCAGATCTGATTGAACGCGTTGAGGCAATCCAACTTGGAGAAGACCTTCGCCTTCTCCACATAGCGTGCATTATGCAAATCCAAAGGGATGGGATGGAGGTCTGGTTCAGTAACGTTGTTAAGGTTACCATAGTCTACACAAGGGCGTAAGGTACCATCAGATTTCTCCACAAAGAGTAGGGGGGAGCATACAGGGGAGGTACGCTGAAAATTCGCACCCTTGGCTAACTGTTCTTTTACCCACACATCCAACGCCTCTTCCTCCCAGACAGTTAAAGGGTAAATAGGAGAAGAGATATGCACCAGATCCACCATGAGCTTGAAGTCACAATCAAACTCAGAGTGCTCAGGGAGTGCGCTGGCAGATGCTGCATCAAAAGAGGATTCCAAACCCTCCAAGCAAGAAGGTATAGGAATTTCCACTGAGGGCTTCTGCATTGAGGCAAGGACACAAGAGATATGGTGGGGCCAATGGGGCAAGTTTCCTAGGGCGTTTTCTTCAGATAAAGGCACAACAAATGTGCGACCATTCTTCATGGTGAGAAACAAGGTATTCTCCTTTAGGTTAGTTCTTATGTCAAACTTATGCCACCACTCCACACCCAAAATGATAGGGAACAGGAGGTTTTTGATTGCACTGAAGTGATCAGACAAGTAGTACTTGCCAACCTGACGATTGTAAGTCCCAAGGAACATCCTCTGGGCGTGATTGGGCCACTTTTCTGTTCCTGAGCAAGAAAGTACCAAAGAGGATGGTCATACCCCTCACTATTCAGGGTGATCTCGCTTGCATGGTAGACAAGTGCTGGAAAATAGCCCTTCAGCTTCAGATCCTGCTTCTGGTACTTGCACTCTCCTCAGCAGAACTGTTATGAGGAATTAGTAAAATCTGCGCTGAGATTACCAAAATGGAACTGATCGCAACTAATTTAAGTGACAATCAGCTGGATACTCAGATTTCAAATGCTCAAAGAGGTATGAAGGATGATCTATTGGCTGAAATGCCTGATGGTTGCAATTCGGTTTACATGATTATTAAAATCTTCCCCCTCCCAAATCTGTCAGGCATCACCCCCAATGGGCAGCTTCCTGCCAGAAAATTGGGCGTTGCACCTGATGCAATACCACTGAACGCAACTTGGCTCATCACCAAATTTTGTGATGTCAGTCCCCCAGGGAACTAACCCTCCTATTCCCAAATAGTTCACCTCTTAGGTTGAACTGACCACAATTTGGCCTGCCGCCAAACTTAGCAATGTCAGTCCTCAGGGAACTAACCCGCCTCATTTCCATATAGTTCACCAGTTAGGTCGATCTGACCAAAACTCAGCTCATCACTGAATTTTGCAATGTCAGTCCCCAGGGAACTAACCCGCCCATTCCCAAATAGTTCACCACTTAGGTCAAACTTGTGGAACCTGATCCTGGCTTATTTTCCCCAAAATTTGCAAGTATTTAATTGGGCGCATAGCACTGAGAAAATTGTTGGTTGATTCTCTTCCCTTAAATTTTCCAATAAAGCACCCTCCCCCAAATTTCCATTTTTATCTGTTGAGATTTAAGTTCCCTTCCAGTTCCATATCCATCGTACCAGCAGCAGTGCCCCTGGCATTCTGGTCCACCACTTGGATGCTCCGGCATTCAGGCTGATATGCCAGTCTCTTTTCTACTTGCAGTCTGCCTGACAACAAACCACTGTTCCAATGATCATCAGAGTGGGAATACATTGGGACGCCCCTCCTCTAACCACATCACCTGGCAAGTAACTCAGCTCAAGGTAGTCGGCTAAGTACTGGTCCATATAGTTTCCAGAAGCGCCAGTATCCACCAAAATAGTAGTGGTGAACTTCCCTAAAGGCGAGGAGAGGGTGGCAGTCAATAGAAAATACCTAGAATGGTTTTTATTTATGGAAGACAATGACAACACATCTTAAAACATTTAATCATCTGGTTCAAGCCTGCCAACAGAATGGGTTTTGGAATCAAAAAAAGGGGTGGGATATTTGGCCACTCTTAATACTGAGGCCACATACCCCACCATGCCTTCTGAAGGTGCATATACTTTGTCATATCTAAAATGAATTTCCTTCTCCACCTCCTGAGTGCGCCAGATCATGGTAGAGGTCAACCGTGGGATCTTAGGGGTAATTAGATACACCAGAATAGGGTCCTCATCCAAGCCATATAAACAAATAATAGGTTCAGAGATAGAGTCCAGGGTTTCATTATAAAACGCATTTTTAGATGCAAATGACCCTATCCTGAAACTGTGATGGAATTACCAACGTTATCCAAGGCCAACACCACCAGGCCCATCTGCGCCAATTCTGCCAGCATTGTCTGAACGTTCTGGCAAGGGGAAATTCGTTTAATGGAATGAATTTTAATAAAATTGGCAGAAAGTTGGGGGATCACGACTTTTGGACATTGAAGTGTCTGACTCCACCAGGTACAAACATGAAAGGCGGATACTTTCCAGTTGGAGGCAACAAAAATAATGCCGAGTTGCTCCAACCTTCAGGAAAATGAGGAAACAGTGGTGCAGCTAACAACAGCTGGAGCCCACAGCCAATGGCCACTGTTTTCACTTTGGAAAAGTTCCACATGGAAAAAGTTTGCACATATAAGAAAATGAGGTTGGTCAACTAATGTAAGAAGAGTGTCTATAACTCTCCCATTCCCAGCGTGGCAGTGCGTGGTGCACCAGACCAACGCCAGGGAACTAGCCGTTAGGGCCAGAGTGATTAGAGCCCAGCAGAGGGTGCTGGAGCTATAATTGCTTAGGCATAAAATTGTGAATATTACAAGAAAAGCACCAGTAAAAATGACGCGGTGCACATATTGATAGGGGATAAATGACCCAGGTTGGAGAGAACCTGGGCAAACAAATGGTGCACGAGGTGAGAGCTACAAGGTCCTTGCAATGGTAAGGGTAATGGAATGCAAGACCTCCTCAAATAGGTTTGCACACAGGAGCGTTCAGAACATCATACAAAATTCAAAATAGCGTAAAATGGGGTAAAGGTTTATTTTGGGAGTTGACCAACAAGGAATGTTGGTTAGGGAAAATGTATTTAGGCTCAGATGGGGAAATTGGGGTTATGCCGCAGTGGCCCAAGCAACAGCTTACCAATAGGGTGATACTGCCATCTGAGTTAGTAATATAGGTTGAAACTGACTTCACTTGAGTTATCAACTGAAGTTGGATTTGACCTGAGCGCGTTATTTCATAGGTGTAGTGGGTTTTGAACCCTCATTCCTCAAATAAGTAAACTGAACCATCTGCCTTTATTTGGTAGATAGTTCATTTTAACGCTTGGCCCATTGTCAGGGGCTGGGCACTCGACACCCCACTAGGACCAACCTGGGCATATTTTTCCCTTACCCAGCGCTGGTCTAGGGTGTGCTTCAGGTCTGGGAGGCCCTGCAGCTTTACCTTTTGGGCCTCCAAGAGCCCAGCCTTATCTTTGGGGTTGATCCCCACTATTATGTCATGGGTACATGACAGTCTAACTATACACTGAATTGATAAGATTTCTGTAACTCTAAACTCTGTAAAGTACTGATTATCTATAAGTTGGTTTTTTTTTATCTTCTGGCTTCCTGCCATACAAGGATCTTGGTCCACCTGACTGATTAAATTTTATTACCTGTATCAACCCCAGGATGGGTGAAACCAAATGGAAAGTTGAGCTGATCTGTATCTACTCCAAAATACTGTTTTTTATTATAGTAAATCCTAGGGAATTATATAGGGGAATTAAGCTGTCTAACACTTGGTTGACAGCTCTTCAATGAAATGGCAGCCGTTGCTGTTGAATCACCCATTCTCATCTTGGCAGCGATGGTATTCCCCATCCTGGCTAGGATTCCATCATTGGACATCCTCAATACCTCAAACGGAAAGAGCCAGAAAACGTGTCCCTAACATTTTCTCTCAATCCAAGCAAACCAACCATATTTGGCTAACGACCTGCTTAGGTAATGGGACTTATTACCCATTATGGCAGGTCGCTCACCAACCAATCAATTTACTAGTTGCAGGCGGTATCACTCACCTTGCAACTTACTATTTATTCCCAATCAGTCAGTAATGAAACCTGACCAATCCCAATTGGTACACCTGATAGTTAATTACTATCAGATGCCCCTATTTTGTTGGCAACTCTGCCCAATGAGATCTAAAGTATTCATCTGGATTGATCCCCGATGGATATGACCAGGTGAATATGCAAATTCCCCCAAATGTAGTTTCTCTGAAACTTGGGCCAACCATTTTCTGTTTCACTTCAATTTTGGGAATTTTCCCCTAGCGATACCAGGTAATCTACCAGGTTGGGAATATGGGCAAAAATCCCAACATTGTCCATAATAAAAATTTCTCATAGTTGAGAAACATGAGGTTCTCCTCAAGACTTACACTTCCCTGGAAAACCTGGAGGGGTATAGTATTTTCAGATGAGTCAACTTGTCACAATCCTTGTCCCCATAATACAGCATAGTTCTTTCCAATTATAACTTGAGCAAGGGATACTAAATTAAGAGTATATATAAAAAATAATATGCTACGTTTTCATGTACACTTAAGGGTTCCTGACAGACCCATTTGCCTAAAGATAATCAAGGAGCATCATGGTGGGATAATTGTGGGCTTTCTAGGAAAGTTAAACCCCCCGGACCATATATACTGCATGTATAACTTTAAGGGAATTTCAGTCCAGGTTACATTGTATACCAAGGAGTGCATTGTTTGCAACAGGATGAAACTAAATCATCAGCCCCTTTCTGGATTGTTGGAAACATTCCCATAAAGCAAAAGGGCCTTGGACTTCCCTCACAATAGACTTTTATGTGGAGTTACCATTATCTGAAGAATATGATGCCATCATGGTGGCGGTGGACAATTTCATCTGGTTTGCCACTTCATAACATGTCATGTCATAGTTAAGGCAGCCTAACAGGTTAAGCTTTTTGTTTCCTACGTTTTCTCTGCTCATGGCATACCTAGGGAAATAATCAGTGTTTGTGAAACCCAAGTCACATCCTTATTTTGGCAAGAGCTGTGTAAGACACTCCATATATGCTCCAGCCATTCAATTGCTTTCATCCCCAATATGATGGGCAAACTGAACAAATGGATCAATGCTTAAAACAATTCTTGAAGTGATACATGGCGGCTTATCAATCAGATTGAGCTTTGAACTTCCCTCTGGGACATTCTTCTATAACAACACCCAACATTCTTCTATTGGGTGTTCTCTTTTTGCCAATTATGATTATAGCCCCTCATTTAACATGAAACCTAGTTGTGGATACAAGATGAAAGCTATAAAGTACGTTGATAAGTTCATCAAAAAGTATATCAGGAGCTAAATAACAATTTAGATACAGCTATGGAGACTTACTTTAAGAATGTGATAGGAAGAGAAGGGTTGGGCCAGAGTATAAGGAGGGTGATCTAGTGATGCTTGATGCCAAGAATATCCTTATAGGGCAGCTATGTATGAAACTGGGATTAAAATAGAATAGGACCCTACCACATTGTTAGAAAGGTAGATTATGCCTTTTATTAGTTAGTCTTCAACCAAAGTTCAAATACTTTTCATGTTCCATAAGATAACGTTGACATAATTTGAGGGAACCCCTCCTAAGATATCAGAGTCATACCTTATGGATAGGGCACCAGAGTAGGAAGTGGAGGAGATTATGGCCTCTCAATGTGTGAAAAGAGGGCTGGAATACCTTCTATAATTAAAGGGGTTTGTTTCTGCAGAAAATAGTGGGTTCCAGATTGCAATTGCAGCCATTCTCAAGACTTGATTGATGCATTCCATAAGCAGTTTCCTGAGGCTTCTGGTATTGGGACCAATCCTGAAATTATCATGAAGTTACCTCCAGATAATAAATACTTCCTCCTTTCTGAGGTCCTCTGGAGGAGGGGTGGTTCCTCAGAGCTGGAGGGTAATGTCATGACTTATAACCTGATTGTTGGAGTAATTTGGAGAAACAAGGAGTATGTGAATAAGGCCAAAGGAACTAAGTTGGCTGATCTCCCTGATCTCAGACATATCTTGGATCAACGCTAGTATTGGCCAATTAGACCCAGGTTGGTTCTAGAAAGGCACATGATGAGGTTCATGGCATTATGTTAACAGCATTAAAAATCATTTAATGTTATCTAAATACAGATGGTTTGTTACATCTGATTTTAAATGAGGGTTTATTTATTTTTAATATTTCATACTACTAAAACAGCAATTATTCATCTCATCTTCAAGTCTTGAGTTTATGCATATGTGAGTTATAGGACTACTATCAATAGTAACCTCTTGTTATTGAATAAAATTAGCATAGAGCTAAAACTTTCATAATAGCCATGTTTGGCTGACCAATCTCTCTGTTGGTCATATTTCCTTTCATTAATTAAACTATTATGATCTTAATGCTTATTAGATAATAGCTTTTCCAGCCTAGCCAGTTACCTCCTTAAGGAGGTATTGTATTTTATGTCTTTAGGCTATGAAAGTTTTGACACCATACATGGTGTGTTTTTTAAGATATATTAATAGTCATTTCCTTAGGGATCAGAGTTTGCATTCTTCCTTCCTTTTTTGAAAATAGGAGGGTTATAGACACTCTCCTCACAGTTATGTTATGCAAGGTGTATGGAAGAGTAGATTGAATATAACAGAATTGAATAAATTAATCTGAACTGCTTCTAATAGAATTATAAAATAAGTATCTGCCTTAGAATTATATATGGAAGCATACTTGGAAAAATTCCATTATTCTATATAAAAACCAGATATATATTAAGTAAAAAGTTTTTAATCTTGATAAAATAAACTAAATGGTTATGTAGAATAGAAATTTTAATTAGCTCTTGGTTTAGTACTTAGGTTATTTCATGTCATAATGGACCCTTTATTAATTCCTTGATTCAAGTTTAAGTGCTCCCCCATAGAAAAGGGAAACTTCCATGAATATCCTATTTTTAATAGACGTTGCAGATATCTGAGAGCCTGGATACAGGTAAGCTTTTTACTTATGTACGGTAAAATAAAAATACATTAAAAGCGTTGGAATGTTTGAGTTTGATAGTTAAATCGTAGGATGCCAATTTTGCAAACTTCAATTGGTGCCACGTTGGCGTACCAATCCACCTGTTAAAAGCTGTTCATTGAACTTAGGATTATTGCCGAGGCACCAATGGATGAGGTTTATTAGGTTCTCTAACTTGAAACCCTTCACATCTATTGGAGCCAGTTGAACTAGTCATCAAACTGGACTCACGTATTAAATTTCATAAAGGTGGGCGCTTATCCGGTAAAATTGAAGCCGGTTTTTGAAACCGGATTTCGGGTTGATTCGGTTTTAACCTGAAATTTACCGGCGTCAGAGTTTCATAAGTAAATTTTTATAAATTTTAGAGATGATATAAGAAAGATGTTGATACTGCACGCATTGGATTCTAACCCTCTTCCCTGTAGGAAAGCTGAGAGTCAACTTAGAGTGATATTATCCCAACGCCAGCCTGATTAAAATGGGATGAGGCTAATTAGAACATCTGAGTATCAAACTTCACAAATTATAGTTTTAAAGTATTTTAGTAAGCCATTTACTGAAGTTAATCACTGATTTCCCGGGTTAGTCAAAGGGACCTCAGAATCGATGAAGGAATCTTGGAACAGGATGGATTTGAGTTCATGGTTCGTCTCGTGATGGACGAGGACGGCAAATAGGGGATTGATGAAGATGATTGACATGATGGACACGATGATGATTGCATCAAAGTATACATTCTGATTTACGGCGTTCAAAATGACTTGGGCAATATTGGCAATCAAGGAAGGTAGGAAGGCGACGGCATAGGCAACGCATACGCCTAGGAGTTGGTAGATGGTGCAATTGATCTCGTCGTGAGGCCTTTTTATCGTCTGGGTTAGTTTGGGCATCTCGCAGCCGTGGATTTGATAATTTAAGTAAACCTTGAGGCGATGGTAGTGCACAATTATGCCACCATAGCAGGCGATGATGATGACGGGGATGACGATGATACGACCCAGGAGCCATACGCTATAGAAGCGAGAGAATGTGGTGTGTTGCAAGGTGATGGGCTCGCAATAACTTCCGACTGGCATCACTATTGACATTTCAGCAGATCTTACTGCGCAAGTAAGAGATATCGATACCAAAGCTAAAGAAAAGGTATCCCACCATATGCGGCGGACTGGCACACGCCATACAATAACTAGGTACCTCAATAGAGCTAGTATAGCGGCACAATCTGAAGACGCCTCAAGTGCGCCAATGGAGATGGAACCCTGGATCTGGCACCAGATGGGGACCTCGAGTAGGTGGTAGCTGGTGTACCACTTTCCCACCGAAAACAGAATCCAAGTCACCCCAATCAGCGAGTCCATCAAGGACATGATCACCAGAAGAAGGGTATCGGTGCCGCGTACGCGTTGGCGGGCGATGCCAATGTACATCACCACTCCACTCACCATTAGGGCGGCCAATGATATGAGAAATAAAATTACATCCACAAAGATGGTAAGCCAAGCCATGTCATCTGCCTTCACCATTTGGCAGCTTATTTACCCATCCTTTGGAATAAAGTCGTCTAACAAACCTATCCAATACCCTTCGGTCTACACCCCGTTCTGAAACCAAATTAAAATATCTCAAAACATCTCGTTTTGTTTTAATTTCTTTTCCCCGCTGTTGGCTTACTAACTCTGACGCATCTACTTTTGATTGGTTACCTGTTTACCCGAGGAACTTTATAGTAAGATGTTCAATTTATCCGGCCCAGTCCTTAGCAATGTAAAGTAAAATTAGCCACACAAAATTACCCGCGTAGTGATTAGCGCTATTTACAAGTTTAAACCTAGCTAATATGATTGGCTAACGCTTACATCATAAAAATCCATGGTGCCCCGTATTATAAAATAGTTTACTGACATTTGTCTAAATAATCAATTTTACCCAACCCCAGTCATCACATCAGCCTTATCGTCAACTTTAGCTTAAATTCAGCTCGTTAAATATAAATCATTCGAATAAAAACTCATTTGGACTCAAGTTCCAAAGATGGAAACTTACTAATATGACGAGAATAGGGTATACAAGTTTAACTTTAAGAGCAAACCAACCCCACCAATAGCTATAAAAGGTTGCGGTTAAACTATGATTTATTCCAAATAGATGTAGGTTAGAATTGGTATATAGCGATTGACCAATTTAGCTTATTTTTAGCTTAACTAAAAGGCAAGCTCAATTGATTATTAGGGAAGAGATTGCTCCTAGATGGCTTCGCTTTTAATTCTTAAGTCTAAATACCAATGAAGGGGGTACTAACTAAGAAGTTGGTATAGAATTCGACTTTAACTAGCGATGTGGCCTAAAGAATAAACCTTCCTATTTTATAAAATTTTAATTAAGCCAAGCTTAAAAGGGTGGTTAGCCGGACGGGTAAAACTGCTTCCACGCCAAGTGCACGTTTTGAGTTCGAAACCTGTACCGGCTAGAAAAATTCTCAGTGTGGTATATTTGTCCCAAGGTCGACCCTCCTCGAATACTTTTTTTTAATCAAGCTAAGCTTAGTATACCAAAGTTAATTTTATGCCAGTCATCAGCCGAGCCATACAACCACCCTCCAATTGAACCCTAAAAATTAATGAGAGACGTTAGAATAAAAAATGGTTATCTAAATTTAGAACGTACACCACCGCACCTTAAGGATGGCTGTTTTTGCTTAGATCAAATAAAAATTTAAGATTAGGCAGATTACAAAAAAAACAAAGACTAAAATAACCAACAAGCTTACTGCATATGTTCAAGACAAAGATAAGGGACTGTGACCTATTAAACCATTTAACAAACGCAAAAAAGTTTTTGGGAAGCATCTAATAAAAACATAGAATGCAAACTGAAAAAAATCTTTAAGGTGGGAGGAGATGATAGAAAGTAAGAAGGGCTTTTGCTGCAACCTCATAATAACTATTAAATTGTTGTATAGATATTATATCATCCTTCTAATTAAGTTTAAAATCTCTTCCTGTTAACCTATCATAACCTTGATTGCTTTAAAAAGTAATTTCCAGATGAAGCTATCCAAAATATAATTATAAGAGCTGCAATAGATTGTTTCATCCCTTTTATGAGGCTGCAACTGTCTGCTGAGCCTAGCTATACCTAGTACATATGTTAACAAGTATGTAACCAGAAATTTAGTGATATTATCATGGAATTGGTTTATAATGTTAAGAATAGCCTGCTAGTCTGGGTGAGTGGATGCCCATAACATAAACTAGAATACCAAGTATAACTGTAAGTCTTGGAATGTCCTTTGGCTCTTGATTGGGTCATCTTTCTATTCCTGAATAAAAAGACACTGAAGAGGATGGTGGTACCTCTCATCACTCAGGGTGATCTCACTCATGTAGTAGATGAGCGATGGGTGATAGCCCTTCCACTTCATATCCCACCCCCAGTACCCACACTCACCTTGGCAGAACTGTTGTGGGGTATTAGTGAAATCTGTGCCAAGATTGTCAAATTGAAATTGGTTGGATCTAATTTGAGTGGTAATCTGGCTGATGGCTGAAATTTGAATGGCTGTAAAAGCATGAAGAATGAGATATCAGCCAGATCACCCAACAGCTCCAATTCAATCACTAAACCAGTAGAGCAATTATTGGGTGTCATCGACGAGGGTTTGAAGCCCTCTGATAGTAATTCAGGTGTTGCAGCTGATATGCTGCCATTGACCAAACAAATAGTTGAACAACCAAGTGTGGGTGGGTTGGCCATCCCAAACCCATTCCCAACCAAATGGACCCATCCCTATATAGGGTGGCCTTGGGGGATTCCTGTTGCTCATCAGGCTAAATGCCATTGTGCTAACCATCATATGTAGTCAAGCCCTGGTTTGGACATTTGAGGTCAAACTGACAGAGAATTGGCCCACCACCAAATTTTGCGATGTCAGTTCCCAAAGAACAAACATGTCCATTCCCAAACAATTTGCTGGTTAGGTCAAAATTGTGGGACCCAATCCCATCCTATCACTACCCAATTGACCACTATTTAATCAGTTGCATGGAACTGAGAAAATTGTTGGTCAATTTTCTTACTTTCCTTTCCAAATAAAATTTTACCAAAAAACCAAATTTTTATTTCCCTTTCTGACCATATCCCAGATAGCATTTCCATGGTGGCCCATCAGCCCGCACTCTGGATGGGCTTTACCAGTTCTTTTGGTCACTATGGCTCCCTCCATCATCAATTGGGTTCCACGAGTCCAATATTTTTGGCTCTACAACCCCATTATCACAAACTTTCAGCAGCAATACATGGGGATTTTATGGCCTTATGTCCATCAATTGCAAGAAAGAATCCATCTCCTTGCCACCCCCATTGAGATGGCCTCATATGCCAAGGATCTCATCAAAACTATCACAGTAATTACACCCCCTGAAGCTAGACCCACTGTGTTGGGAATGGGTTCAGTGTGGTTTGTCGTCGGGATCCTCTTCACCTTGTTGTTGCACCACCACTTTGTGGTTTCACATTTCCCAGCTTCATATCAAGTCATTCAGTTGGCAATGCCTCTGGCATTCTGGCTTGCTTTTTGGGTGCTCACGCATCCCAACTGGCAGGTCAGTCTAAACTTCCTCTGCCATTTCCATGACAATAACTATCCAAATAACTTGATATCTCATTGAGAGAGAACAACTGAGGGACAGTAATTGACAATCACCATTACTATCATATCTCCCAGCAACCACAAAGTTGCAAGAGTGTTGGTCACAGACTCCATAGCAGATATTTCCTTGGGCACCCCAGGGAGTACAGAATATAATCTGAGAATAGGAGGGGTCAGTGGTGAAAATGGATTTTAAAACTTAACTAGATGGGAATCACCTCAAGGAGCAAGGACACAACATGATGCCATAAAGCATCTAAAAATGGGGGTCAACTCAAGGCTGTCATGGCTTAATGACTTAATTGAGGGCACTAACTGTAAGGATAAGAATTGACATTTGGGGTCCAAAAAGTCAAATTACAAGGCCTTCATGACTTAACACATACCATGGACCAATGCTGGGTACAGGTGAGATATACCAAGGTTAATTCTGGTAATTTGCATGATGCTCAGCCTAGCATTACATCCAGGGCATTGAAACGCAAAAGCTTATTCTAAATTTAATGGTTCATTACAATTTATTAAGGAACAGGGTTTGAACCCATTCCATTAAAAATAATACCAAATTGGAATGAGTCCAGTTACAGTCTATAACTTGAGTTTTGTCAATCTCAAGTTACAGTACCCTGGCTAATGGTAGCATGCACCTGTTGGTTTGCTTAGGCTTAGCACCAATTCTGCCTATTGATGACTCACCCCCTATTGTTTATGTATGTTTTCACAAGACCAACTTTCCTTGTTGGTCAACTTCCTAAATAAAATTCCCCATTAAGTTTTATGTTCTTTATGTCTCTTGGGTGAACCTGTGCACAGACCTCCTTGAGGAGGTCTTCAAAACAATGGAAATCTATCTTGACAACAATAACTACAGTTTCTGGTGCACCTTTTGTCTGCCCTGGTCCCCTCCAGATTGAGGCACTCAAGCACCCCATAATCAATCTCCACTTGGTTATGGACTCCCCTTTGAAGTCCAACCAAGTTGTTGTTTACTTGTTATCTACTAGTATACTCCACATTGTATACCCTTGCCCCGTACCCCTTTTGCTCCAGAACCCTCCACGGTGCCCTATTTCCTACCTTGCTAATGGCTAGTTCCCTGGCAGTGTGGTTGTGCACCCTGCACCACCTCTATGGGAATGAGAGAGTTACAGACACTCTCTTGGCATTAGTTGACCAACCAAGTGAAGATTTTTGGGTTGGTTTTCCCACACCAACTTGGAAAGGGCCAGAAAATTTGGCCATAATTGTTTCATCCATGGTAATCCCTGTAAAAATCTGAGGATTGCTCTTTTAATAAATTAAATCCTGCATGGTAAATCAGGCTGAAGTTTGGCTGGTGGATCCTTGATTTAGCCAGTTGCTTACGGTTTTTGAACTGTTCAAAAATGCACTATGCATATGAAAATGGCTTCAATTTTTCGTCTGACTTTGGTTACAATTTTCCCTTCATAACGGGGAACTTCAGCTGAGGCAGGCAAAGTTGCAAGCTGTGGATCCTGAGATCCCAGCTTGCTAACACTCTCCAAAAGTGACTTAAGATACAAAATAAAATGAGGATATAATAAAATAGACTTTTATTAGACTAGATTATTTGATGATAATTCATTAGGCCAGGCACCGGTATTTATACCTCTAGGGCATCTCCTGGCCACATCAGAGTACAAAATTTCAACAGATATTTTACAATTTCAGTTCAGCCCTTGAACTGATACAATTGAAACCTTTCTCAGGTTTATTGATAGCAAAATACTCTCAAAATTGGGAGGATTTCAGGTACAAAAATTACAATAAAAGCATGCAAAATTGTCCAAGATCTTCTTGATTTGAGTTTCGTCATACTGCTTACAAAATACACCCTCTGTGAAATTCTTGCATCCATTGAAGTAGATGACATACCCCTAATCAGGACGTTGGCAGGCCTCTTCCTCAATAGCACTAGGTAACCCCTTTTGGAAAGTCCACACAAGTGCTATCATGCCAATTATGTGGATCAATATACAAATTTTCGCCCTAGGGCGGAAAATTGATTATGTTGTTCATTTGCCTATATGTCCATGGGACTTTTAAACGTAACTTCAGGTCGTCCCCAAATTATTTTGTATACAAATTTCTTAATATCAGTTCTGATTAATTGGGACTAGTTGCCAAGGATTGAGGCAGAGATAATTGGCCCAACTGTGCAAATGTATTTGGCCTAAGATGCCAATAGAATAATTAGCTAAATTGATGTTGAGTTGATCAGCCCGGCTGAGTAGTTGCAGAGAAGATTAACCAATTGTGCGGGGATACCTGGCACAAGATTTAGTAATATAGTTAAATCCATGTAGCAATAATTGTCCTGAGCCATGTTATTGTACTAGTTTTTAATTAGATTATTAGTTCAAGCATTAGGTGGGAAAATCAGCCCAATCTGTAGGTTGTTGAAGGGTTTATTTTTGAGTCAACCACAGAATTTGACAATCCCTATAAATAAGGACCTAAAAAACTTGTGCACACCTCTTAATAGAAGATTCTTATCCTTTTATTTCTTTGAATTCCTCCATAATTTGAAGGTGAGCAGGGGTTAACCCTGAGTTTAAATTAACTGTTTCAGTTATTTTTGCTGCAATGATGTCACCTGAAGCCACCCCTACAAATATGGCGGCCATGACTATATTTTCCCTAAATGGGGCAGAGCTTCCCACCAATTCCTTATTTCAGTGAAATTCAAGGGTCAGGAAGGTCTAACCCCAAATTTAACAAAAAAAAGTTGACAGAAATGATTTATCTTTGAAACTCATTTCTGTGGTGCAGGCTAATGCTTTGATGAAGGGATTGGTGGTTATGGCCCTGGATAACGAGGCACAACTGGCCATTAGAGCTGGTATGGGGTCGCTGACGCCCAAAAACGCGTTTTATAATGTGAACGATATTCAAAAAAGCCAATTATCAGCTCTTGCAGCTCAGATGAGGGCCCTATTTCAGTATATCAGATTATACCAGAGAACCCACGCTTGACCTCTACCATGATCGACAGAGCACAGGAAGTGGAAAGAAAGCTTCTTTTATAATACAAAATGTTTATGCAACTGCTGAAGATATGGTAGGTTATGTGGCCTCAGTAGTAAGAATTTCCAAATACCTCTCTCCATTCTATGATGCAAAGACATACCCTGGAGGCATGCTTATGCCTGATTAAGAGTTTTCTGGTGAGGTGTTAGCGATATCTGCTAAAGTAAAAAACATTCTGGATATGTTTTGTTGACTGCTACATTTTCATCCCCTTTAGGGAAAATCAGCACAACTATCTTGGTGGATACTGAACCTCTGAGAATAATATTGACAAAAACTAGAAACTACCTTTATTTGAATTACTTTCCAGGTGGTATGTTTAGGGGAAAGGCTTCCCACGGTATTCCCACGCTGAAGGTTTTAGGGTTAGTGGATTATCAAGTTGGAAAATATCATTTGTTTGACTGCTTCCAAGCAACCAAAAACTTCTTGTACCCCGTTATTTTGGGAGTAGAGTGGTGGCAAAAGTTTGATGTCAGAACCAACTTGAAAGACAATAACTTGTCCTAACTTTTGAAGAACAGTCATAAATTAGTTGTCCCCTTGTTTGAGGCTAATTCTCAAGATTATATGCCCCAATGGCCAAAGGTCAACACACTCAGTATTGCTCCGTTGCTGAAGCCCTATCTGGAGGTCCCCTTACCTTCATGTTTCTAGGGTCTTGAATCTTTGTTCAATGCGGCTTCAGCCAATGTACTACCAGCTCATTCAGAGTTTGATTGCAAGTTCAAGCTTACTTTTGATCTGGTGCGTATATATTCTACCATATAATTTTTGAATTTATGGAAGAAAGCTGCCTTGAATGTGTGGGTTAAAGAGCAGTTAGCTAAAGGAGCAATATTTTAGCGTACCTCCCCATACTGCTCCCCACTTCTCTTTGTGAAGAAGGCAGATGATACCTTATGCCCATGTGTAAACTATGAAAATCTCAACAACGTCACAGTACCAGACTTGCATCCCATCCTGTTGGATTGTCAGATTCCTTACTATGTGGAGAAGGTGAAAGTTTTTTTAAAGATTGGATTGCTAAATGAATTCAATCAGATCCAGAATAAGAAGGTCCAGGAGTGGCTAACCGCATTCTGTACCCAAAAAGGAATTTTCCAGTTTTGGGCTATACCCTTTGGGATTAAAAATGCCCCAGCTATCTTTAAAGCCGTTAAGATGCGGCCTTGGGGACCTGTTGGGGGTGTGTGCAGTGTCTTACATGGATGATATCTTGTTGTTTTCCCCAAATCAAGAGTACCACGCTATACACCTGTGGCGAGTGGTGGAGAGTTTAAGAGCGGCAAATTATGCTAAAAACTAGTAAGTGTGAGTTCTTTAAGACCCAGGTCACCTTCCTAGGCAACGTATGTTGACCAATGCCATATGATAACTCCAGACAAGGAGAAGGCGATTAATGATTGGCCCACTCCAACTTCAGTCAAGGAATTTGGAAGTTTCTTGGGGACGTGTACATTCCTTAAGGGACCCACACCAAATCTTTCTGAGGTGGCGACGCCCCTGTATAAGGCAAGTGGAGCTAAAGTGCTCCGTTGGTCCTTCATTTTATAGGATGCCTTCCGAGAAGTAAAGTGCACCCTGTTGTCCATGTCAGTACTTCACCATGTAGATCCCTTAAAAGAGTTTATTGTGGCTACTAATGCCTTCAACTTCACCATAGCGGCGGCTTTATTATAAGTAGGTGAAGATGGGATGGAGCATCTGGTGGGATATCTTTCTTGGAAGATATTTTACCTGAGTTAAACTATGACATTTATGACAAAGAGTTATTGGCATTGGTTGATGCGCTGACTTATTGGCATCATCACTTGCATGGCTCATCCCAACCAGTCTGCGTGTGTACAGATCACCATGCCTTATTGCACTACCATGCAACTCATGTCTTGACCCCACAGCAAACCTGCTGGCATGAGACCATGGCCAATTTTCATTTTCTTATTAGTTTATAAGGGGCAAGGAGAATAGTTGGCGGATGCTTTGAGCCAAAACCCTGAACTAGCTCCAAATCCAAAGGAGGTAGAATTATAAAACACCCACTTGATAATTCCGCTTGTTAATACTGTATCCCAAAATCCCCCTTGGTCTATGGGCCAGCACTTGCTACTCTGGAAAATGTGGAGGAATATGGTATGTTCAGAAATGTAGTTCTTTCATAACCCTTGTTGGCCAAGTATACCACAATCCTCGCCAACAGAAAAGAAAATTAGGATGATGGCAACAGGGGTTACCACATTGAGGATGAGATGTTGTGGTTTCATAGTGCCTATGGGTCTCTGCCAGATCAGTTCAACTGGAAATCATTTAGGACCATCATGATGAGATATCAGTTGGACATCCTGGGAAAGAAAAGACTCTGGAGCTAATTCACCACAATTTCAATAGAAAGGGGTTAGCTGCGCAGGTGGCCAGGAATTGTAAAGAGTTCCTGGTCTGCAACCAAATGAAGCCAAATTGCCAGCCACTAGCGGGGTGTTAGTACCAGTAAAAAAGGCTGAAGGGCCTTGGACTTCTTTATTGTTGGATTTTAATGTGAAATTACCTGCCTCTGATAGCTTTGACGCCATCATGGTAGTGGTGGACCGTTTTATAAAGGTTTCCTACTTTATTTTATGCAGAACCATGTTAACTGCGGCTGAGATGGCTAGGCTCTTCGTCTCTAATGTGTTTGCCCTTCATTGGGTCACCTAAGAGATAATTAGTGATTGTGGGCCTCAGTTTACCTCTGTCTTTTGGGAAGAGTTATGTAAGACTATTCAGATTCTTCCCTGCCATTCAATTGCATATTATCCCCAATCAGATGGGCAGAATGAATGGGTGAACCAGTGCTTGGAACAGTTACTGTGGTGTACATTGCCGCGGACCATTAAGATGGGTTTCCCACCTCCCTCATGACCCAATTTAAGTACAAGAACGCCCAACATGCATCATTAATTTGTTTCTCTTCTTCGCCAACTATGGCTTCAACCCCGCCTATAACATGGAGCTTAGTTGTAGATTCAAGGTAGAAGCGGTGGTGGACTTTTCAAAAACAATCAAGAAAGTACATCATGGGGTGAACATGAACTTGGATGCAGCTATACAAGCTTTATAAGGAGAAAGCGGATAAGAAAAGATGGGTAGGTCTGGCGTACAAGAAAGGGGATCTCATGATGCTTGATGCTAGAAACATCTCTTCAGAAGTCATGCAAAAAGCTGGGAATGAAGAGGATTAGGACTTACTGCATTTTCAGAAAGGTAGGCCACGCCTCATACAAGTTGGATCTTCCTTCATTGTTCCAGATCTTTTCCATCTTCCATGAAAGTAAGCTAACTTTGTTTGAGGGCCCCCACAAGAGACTCCAGAGGCTTTACCCATGGTTGGGGCGCCATAGTGAGAAGTGGAGGAGACTATAGCCTCACGCCAAATAAGAAGAAGGCTTGAGTACCTAGTAACCTGGAAGGGATTTAACACAGCAGAGAACAGTGGGTACCAGTTTGTGACTGCGTCCATTCCCAAGATTTGATTAAAGTTTTCCACAAGCGTTTCCACCAGGCTGCTGGACCTAAGCCAAATGCAAATCATTGCTACTATGAAGTTGGCCCCAGCCCACAAGAACTTTTCCTTTCTAAAGCCCTTAGAGGGGGATAGATCTCCAAAAAAATGGGAGGGTAATGTCATGGCTTAATGACATAATTGAGGGCACCAACTGTAAGGATAAGAATTGACATTGGGGGTCCAAAAAGTCAAATTACAAGGCCTTCATGACTTAACACATACCATGGACCAATGCTGGGTACAGAAGAGATATGCTCAGGTTGGTCCTGGGAATGCGCATGATACTCAGCATGGCAAAACCCAGGGCATTGAAACGCACAAGCTACATACAAAATACTAACGGTTTGTTACAGTTTACTGAGTAACAGGGCTTTAAAACTTGTTCCATTTATAATATTTACCAAATTGGGATGAATCCAGTTATAATCTATAACTTGAGTTCAGTCAATTTCAAGTTACAGGGCCCTGGCCAATGGTAGCGTGTGCCTATTGGTTTACTTAAGATTAGAACCACTTCCACATATTGATGACTCACCCCCATTGTTTAAGTATGTTTTCATGAGATCAACTTTCCTCATTGGTCAACTTTCAAACCTAATATTCACCATTAAGTTTTACGTTTTCTTATGGTTCCTTGGGCAAACCTGTTGTTAAATTTAAGGGCTTTCGTTGATTATTAGCAACTGATAACCCCTAATTAATTAACTGCACAGGTTCAATTTGTTCAGATGCATGTTGTCTGATAATAGATGATAATCAATTTATAATAGTATGAATACTATTATCTGTAGTTGAATAGATAACCCGTTCTGGTCCAATGCTCAATTTTATCTCTCCTCAAAATACTCTTGATGTCCTCAGTAGGTATTTATACCCTTATCCGCCTAACTTGATCCACTCTCAGATCCCTAAGTTTATAACCTTTCCTCTGGTCTTGTGGAGCCTATAGCAATTCACATCTAAGTTCAACTTCGCTTCTAAGGATCCTTAATCCTTACTATTTATCCGTCTAAAGAGTTTCAAAATAAAGCACACAAGCAATAATTTCCTGAAAATGAATAGAACTAAAGCCAAATATAAATTCTGCTATTTTCTCCCTTTTTATTTTAATTTATAATGGAATTTATAAAGGAAATTTGTCACCCAACCCTCAGTTGGCGCCTCAGCCATGAAATGGCAGCCATTGCTGTTGAACTTCCATTTGACATCTCACTAGCAATGGTCTTCACCACCTTGGTTATGATTTCTTTGTCAGACATCCTCTAGGAATAAAATGTAGAGTCAGAAAATGTATCCCTAACGTTTCCACTTGATCCCAGAAAACCAACCATATTTGGCAAATGACCTGATTAGGTAACGTGACGTGTTACCCATTATGGCAGGTAATGAACCAACTGATCAACTCACTAGTTGCAGGTGGCATCACTCGCCTTGCAACTTGCTCCTTATATTCCCAATCATTCAGTGATGAAACCCAACTAATCCCAATTGGTAAACCTGATAGTTAATTAACAATCTACTATCAGATGCCCCTATTTCATCATCACCTCTTCCCAACAAGATCTTAAGAATTAACCTGGATTGATCCCAATAGATCTGAACCAGATGAGTTACCTAAAATCTCCCAAAAATTATTAGCCAAAAATTGGGTTCAACCAAAATATCCAATTCACTCGCCATAGTGAATTATCCCCTAGTGATCCATGGTAATCTAGATGGATGGAAAGGTGGGCAAAAATCCTAACACCTGTGCGCAGACCTCCTCACGGAGGTCTCCAACAACATTGGCAATTTTATCTTGACTAAATTAACTACACTATCTGGTGCACCTTTGATCTGCCCTGGTATCCTCCATAAGGAGGCACCCAAGCACCCCAGCACCAATCTCCACTTGGTTATGGACTCACTTTTAGGAACAACCAAGTATTGCTGTTCATTTGTTATCTACTAGTATACTCTGCGTTGTACACCCTTGCCCTGGGACCCTTTTGCTCTGGCACCCTCCATGGTGCCCTTTTTCTTATCTTGCTAATGGCTAGTTCCCTGGCAGTGCGGCTGTACATCCTGCACCACCTCTTTGGGAACAAGAGAGTTACAGACACTCTCTTGCCAAAGTTGACCACATGTTGGAAATTCAGTTGACCACATTATCCATCTCGCTTGCAATTATAATTTTGAAGATTGTTAAAAGCAATCTATTATTTAGTGATGGTTGCTGACTAAATTGTTAGTCATAATTAACCAAAGAATATAATCTGATGATTGGTTTTGATTAATGTTTAATCAGGCATCATACCTGACAATGTTAATTAGGCAATTTGATGAGGGTTTAATTGCCAATAGTTGGATTATCATAGTGGATCATTCAAACATGGGATCTTAATGATTAGGGTCGTTTTTACATAGTTACTGAAGCGTTTTAACGCTTTTTTTGGCAGTAGCTAGTAGTTATAATCATGCAACTTGGCCCCAGCCCATCTGTGTATGGTTTCTAACACAAGGGGATGGTTGACAATCTGTGAAAGGTTAAACTGCTGAGGATTAACTAAACTGAATGCATTTGCCATCATTGGAAGTTATTCCTAAGGGTTAGAAGTATCAGGAGATCAATCAGTTGATTTTCAGAGAATTATCTGAAAAGTTGTCCGCCTTCTGCCTATAAAAACCCCTAGCATTTTTTAATAAAAAACAGAATTCAACTGCAATATAGTTTTATATTTTTTTCTTAATTAAAGATTGTAAAGAAAATAAGTCCCTAGTTGTTTTTTTCAAGCTACAGTTACCAGAGTGGATCCATTGCCACCTATTTTGAAGACTCAACCTACTAGTTGTCATCATAAATCTAGTGTTTTTAATATTATTTTGCAGCCAAAATGTGCAGTAAACTATCAAAAAGTTTACAGGCAGACAGGATCATTGATGAAGGGTTTGGTGGTGATGTCCTTGGATACAATGCACAACCCACCACCCAAAGGGTATGGGGTCATTCACATCTCAAAACGCGTTTTATATATAGCCAATTACTTATACAAAAACGAGCCAAATATCATCCCTTGTGGCTCAAATTTGGAACTCATTTCATTATTTCAGATCACACCAGAGAACTCGCGCTTGACCCTTACCATGATTGGTGGAACACAGTAGGTGAAAATGGGTTACTTCTTCAATATAAAAATGTTTATGCAATTGCTGAAGATATGGTGGGATATGTGACCTCAGTAGTAAGAGCGGCCAACTATCCCTCTTCATTCTTTGATGCGGAAACATACCCTAAAGCGTGCTTATGCCTGAAGAAGTTTTTTATAGTGAAGTGCTGTCGTTGTCTGCTAAGAATAAAGATTATTCTGGATATTTTTTGTTGACTGCTACCCTTTCATCCCCTTTAGGGAAAATCAGCACTACTATTTTGGTGGATACATGAGCCTCTGAGAATTTTGTTGATCAAACCTAGCCAACTACCTTGAGCTGAGTTATTTTTTAGCACTAGTTGAGTTGAGTTATTTGATAGGTGGTATGGTTAGGGGAGGGAATTTCTAAAATATTCCCACGCTGAAGGTTTCAGGGTTAGTGGATTATCAAGTTGGCAAGTATCATTTGGTCGACCATTTCTAAGTAATCAAATACCTTTTGCAACCCATTATTTTGGTAGTAGAGTGGTGGCAAAAGTTTTAGGTTGGCATCCAACTTAAAATATAGTACCTTGTCCTAAACTTTAAAGAACAGTCATAAATTTGGTGTCCAACTGTTTGGTATAGTTCTCAGGGCGATCTGCCCCACTGTCCCAAAATGCATACACTCAGTCTTACTCCGGTGCTGAAGCCCTCTCTGGAAATACCCTTACCTTTCTGGTTAGAGGGGCTGAAATTTTAGTTTGATGCGGCTTCATCCAATGTACAACCAGCTCAAGCAGTGTTTAGTTGTGAGTTCAAGCTCACCATTGATCTGGTGCATATATTTTCCACCATATACCCTTTGACTTTTAAAAAAGTAAGCTGCCTTATATTTGTGTTTTTAGGAAGTTAGAATAAGGCGTAATTTTATAGCATACTTCCCCAGTATGCTTACCACTTCTCTTTGTGGAGAAGGCAGATGGTACCTTACGCTACATATAGACTATGGAAATCTCAACAATGTCACAGTACCAGACTTGCATCCCATCCTGTTGGATTTTCAGATTTCTTGCTATGTGGAGAAGTCCTAAGTCTTTTCTAAACTGTATTGCTTAAATGCATTAAATCAGATTCAGATAAAGAAGGGCCAGTAGTGGATCACCACATTCCAAACCAAAAAGGAATTTTTCCAGCTTTGAGTATACCATCTGGGTTTAAAAATGCAACTGCTATCTTCTAATGTCAATTGATGTGGCCTTTGGGGACTTGCTGGGTGTGCGCGCAGTGTGTAAGTCCCAGGGAACGTCCTCTGGCCATTGATCAGGCCATTTTCCCATTCCTGAATAAGAAGACACCAAAGAGGATGGTGGTACCCCTCTTTACTCAGGGAGATCTCACTCATGTAGTAACAAGCTCTGGGTAACTGCTCTTCCTCTTCTGATTTTACCCCTAGTACCCACACTCACCTCAGCAGAACTGTTACAGGGAATCAGCAAAATCTGCGCTAAGATTGTCAAATTATAACTGATCATATCTAATTCAAGTGGTAATCTGGCCGATGCTCAAATCTCAAATAGTTGGAAAGGCATGAAGACTGAGCTATCAGCCAGAACGCCTGACTCTAATTTGATTAATATGTTGATCAAATAAATCACCTCCATACCAAAGTCATTGGGGATCATCCTCAATGGGCAGGCTATAGCATTGGATGCCATCAATGAGGGTTTGAAATCCCCTGTTGACAATTTGGGCGTTGTGGCTGATGTGATGCTACTGACTGAACAAATGGCCTAGAAACTGAGCGCGGGCGGGTTGGGCATCCCAAACCCATTCCCAACCAAATGGACCTGCCCCTATGTGGGGTGGCCTTGGGGGATTCCCATCACTCGTTGGGCCAAACGCCATCATGCCAACCACCAGAAACATAGCTGAGCCTCAGTTTGGATGTTCAAAGTTGAACTGACAGCAACTCAGCCTGCCGCCAAATTTTTTGATGTCAGTTCTCAAGGAACAAACCCATCTATTCCCAAATAACTTTCCAGTTAGGTTGAAATTGAGGGTCCCAATCCTGGCTTGTCACTACCCCAATTGACCACTATTTAATCAGTTGCATAGCACTGAGAAAATTGTTGGTTTATTTTCTTCTTTTTCCCTTCAATAAAAAGTTTGCCAATAAAACCAAACAAATTTTATAGTATTACTCCTTCTGACTGCATCCCTGATGGCGTTTCCCTGGTGGCCCATTGGTCCACATACCGGATGGGATCTACCAGTACTTGTGGTCACTATGGCCCCCTCCATCATCGATTGGATTCAGCAAGTCTGATATTTTTGGCTCTATAACCCTGTTATCATGAACTTCCGGCAACAGTACACAAGGATCTTGTGGCCATATGCCCACCAATTGCAAGAGAGAATCTGTCTCCTTGCCTTCCCGGTTGAAATGACCCAATATGCTGATGAACTTATTGAAACTATCTCTGTGATCCCACCCCCTGCAGCGAGGCCCCCTGGGTTGGGAGCAGGCTCATTGTGGTTTGTCATCGGAGCATTCTCACTGTTGTGTTACACCAACAATTTGTCATTACCCAATGCCTGGCTCCATATAGTGTCATTTAGTCAGTAATGCCTCTGGCATTATGGCTTGCTTTTTGGGTGCTTACGCATTCCAATTGGCAGGCCAGTCTAAACTTCTTTTGCCGTTTCCATGACACAGTGGCCTAAATGGATGATATTCTGGTGTTTTCCCCTGATCTTCAGTCACATTCAGTACACCTTTAGAAAGTTGTGGATATGTTAAAGGCAGCCAACCTCACGTTGGAAATCAGTAAGCATGAATTTTTCAAGTCCCAGCTCACCTTCTGGGCAACGTTGTGTTTAACAAGGACACATGATAACTCCAGACAAGGTGAAGGCGATTTATGAGTGGCCCACCCTAAATTCATCTAGGAATTGAGGATACTTTTGGGGACGTGTACATTCCTTAAGAAATTCACGCCCAATCTTTATGAGGTGGCGGCGCCCCTGTATATGGCAAGTGAAGCTAAAGTGCTCCAACGGTCCTTCATTTTTAGGATGCCTTCCAAGAATTAAAGTGCACCCTGTTGTCCACGTCAGTCCTTCACCATGTAGATCCAGAAATGTAGTTCAATTTTTATACTAATGCCTCCAACTTTGCCATAGTGATTGCCTTATTACAGGTAGTCAAGAAGGTAATAGAGCAACCAGTAGGACATTTCTTCCAGGAAGATGTATCTTCCTGAGTTAAACTACGCCATATACAATAAAATATTATTAAAAGTGGTTGATGCGCTGACTTATTGGCATCATCACTTGCAAGGCTCATCCCAACCATTCTGCATGTGTACAGATCACCATGACTTATTGCACTACCATGCACCTCATGTCTTGACCCCACAGCAAACCCGTTGGCATGAAACCCTAGCCCAATTTGTGTTTTCCCATGAGTTTAATAAGGGCAAAAAGAATGTCTTGGTGGATGCTTTTAGCTGAAACCCTGCACTAGCTCCCAATCCTAAATAGGTAGTTGTGCATAGTACCCATTTGATGATTCCTCCAGGTAAGCTTGTGTTAAAATCTTGGGCTTAGTTGCTCACTTTTAGCCCTGTATTTCAACTGCACAGATTTGTGGATCCTGGCGTTGATTATTTGAAAGAGAATTAGACTTGGCAATAATGGTTTGAAGACTATTATTATGGTTAGTTGCCCAAAAGCCACGTTGAGAGTAAAGTCCAACGCTAAACTGGTGCTTCTTCTTGAAGATATTCTGGTAGGGAACACTTTCCCTATTCCCTTTTCGCAGAGCCAGGCGGATATTTTGATATTGCCAATCCTAAGGATATCTGATCCTTGCACTTCTTCTCTTATGAGTAATGCCAAAACAACCAATGTTTTAACAAAAAGCTAATATCAAATGAATCTAATTTTATTAGGGAATTATTTGGGGCTTTTATAGTTAGAATCGGCACACAACTTTTCAGCTGTCTGATGAGAATATTTGTGTTCCTATACTGGTTTTGATCCTTAGTGTTAGGCACCAAATCTTGTCAGGTACTTTTGCCTTGGATTTTCTAGGCAGCGTAATCCTTGGGCGTTTGACAGACCAAACAATTGGTATTAGGTACATGAAACCAATTGTTTCAGCTGATAACGATTCCACTTTTCCTCCAGTGTTTGAACATTCTGGTATTTTCTGACGACTCTAATCCATTCCATTCTGAACAATTCTCTATAATTTGACTATCAAGGATTATCCCAATATCAAATTATTGTTTAATTTCATTGGGGATGATTCCTGACAATAATTCATAGTTGGTGACTTCTAATATCATCAGGGATTCTGCCCAACGATATTCTCATCAGTTAGCCACTATTGTTGACCCTCCACAATTATACCCTAATCATCAAATCTCATATTTGGTCAAAGGGTTGACTATGTGATCATCAGCAATTCCAACAGCTTGTGTCCAACTTCCCTCTTCCTTGGCCCATGGGTCAGCGCTTGCTCCTCTGGAAAATGTGGAGGAATTGGTATGCCCAGAAAGGTTTCCTTTCACAGCTTTTGTTGGCCAAATATACTATGATCCTTTCCAAGAGTGCGTTGAATCAGGCGTACATTACAAGGGGTTATCACATGAAGAATGAGATGGTGTGGTTTCAGGGGCGCCTATGGCTTTCTGCTGGACCACTTTGCCTTTAAATCATCTAGAACCATCATGACGGAATCACCATCAGCAATCCTGGGAAGGCGAAGACTCTGGAGCTGATTCGCTGCAGTTATAATTAGAAGGGGTAGCCGTTCAGGTTTCCAGGTATTGTAAGGGGTGCCTGGTCTGCAATCAAATGAAGGCAAATTGCCAGCCCCTTGAGGGGTTGCTGGTTCCAGTTCAAAAGGCTTTAGGTCCTTGGACTTCTTTATTGGTGAATTTTATTGTAAAATTCCTGTATCTGATAGCTACAATGCCATTATGGTAGTGGTGGATCGTTTTACAAAGTTTGCTTACTTTATCCCTTGCAGAACCACAGTAACCGCGGCAGAGATGGCTTGGCTCTTTGTAGCTCATATTTTTGCACTTCATGGGGTCCCTCCTGAGATAAGTAATAAATGTGGGGTCCCAGTTTACTTCTTTTTTTGGGAGAGTTTGTAAGACTCTTCAGATCCATCCCTGCCATTCTGCCTATCACCTCAATCAAATGGGCAGACTGAACTAGTGAACCAGTCCTTGGAGCAGTTCCTGTGGTGTTATACCACCGCGAACCATTCAGATTTGGTTTCACATCTCCCCAGACCCAGTTCAGCTTTAACAATGATTAACATGAATCAATTAGTTGTTCCCCCTTCTTAGCCAAATATGGCTTCAACCTCGCCTTCAACATGGAGTCCCATTGTGGATCCAAGTGTAAAATGTGGTGGACTTTGCAAAAATGATCAAGAAAGTACATTAGGGGGTGAGCATGAACTTGGATGCAGCTATGCAAGCTTATAAGGAGAGTGCGGATGGGAAGAGATGGGTAGCTCTAGCGTTCAAGGAAGAGGATCTTGTGATGCTGGATGCTAAAAACATCCCCATCAAGCAACAATGTAAAAAACTGGGACCAAAGAGGATTGTGCATTACCGCGTTGTCAGAGATGTAGGCCACGCCTCATACCAGTTGGATCTCCCCCTCTTTCTGGATCTTTTCAGTCTTCCATGAAAGTAAGCTTACATTGTTTGAGGGCCCCCCATTAGAGACTCCAGAGGCTTATCTCGTGGATGAGGCGCCAGAGTGGGAAGTGGAGGAGATTGTTGCCTCTCGCAGAGTTAGAAGAATGCTTAAGTACATAATATCATGGAAGGGATTTGATGCAGCGGAAAACAGTTGGGTACAAGCGTGTGACTGCGCCCATGCCCAGGACCTGGTCAAAGTTTTCCACGAGCGGTTTTCTGGGGCTGCAGGACCCAAGTCTTAGCAAGCCATTGCTGCTATTAAGTTGGCCCCAACCCACAAGAACTTTTCCCTGGTGAAAGCCCCTGGAGGGGGGGTGGGCCCTAAAAGAATGAGAGGGTAATGTCATGGTCTGATGACAAGATTGAGAGGACCAACTCTAAATATAAAGCTAGTTACCAGAATGCAAAAAGTTAAAATTAACAGGCCTTTCTGAACTCAAACATACCCTAGAAAGTGCTGTGTTCAGGCCAAATATTCCCAAGTCTAGAGGATGTGCATGTCTATCAGCCCTGTGTTGCAGCAAGGGCGTTAAAATGCACTAGCTATATCACTAATGGTGATAGTTTGGTTTGGTTGCTCGGTGAATAGGGTTTCAAACCTGTTTTATTTTTGAAATTTTGAGATTGGGTTGGCCGTGCCTACAATCAATTACTTGCGTTTGGGCAATCTCAAGCTTTAGTACCTGGGCCAAAGGTAGTATGCGCTTATTGGTGCACTTAAGCTTAGCACCACTATTATCATTAGATGATTCTAATAGTTTAATTATGTTTACTCAAGACCAGCCTACCTCAAAGGTCGACTTTCTTTAAACAATTCCTGTTAGCTTACATTTATTAAAATATGGTTCCTTGGGCGCACCTGTGTGTGGACCTCCTTAAGGTGGCCTTTAACAACGTTGGCCGTTTTATTATAACAAAATAGTTCACTATTTCTGGTGCACCACTGGGCCACCCTGTCACCCCCAGATTGAGGCACCCAAGCACTACTGCACAGTTCTCCGCTTGGTTGTGGACTCCCCTCTGGTGTCCAACTAAGTATTGTCCTTTATTTGTTTTAAACTACTACATAAAACGTTGTACACCATTGCTCTGGGTTCTTTTTTCTCTGGCATCCTTAGTGGTGCCCGGTTCATCCTCCTTCTGTGATTAGTTCCTAATGATGTAGCTGTGCCTTTTGCACCACCTTTCTTAAAATGGGATAATTACAGATACTCTCTTTACACTTACTCAAATCCGCTGAAAAATGAGGTAAATGAGCAACTAACTAAAATACAATCATTAAAGTATCATATGATCTAAAAACCCTCTGGCCAATGTACTATCAGATTAATTGAATTAACTGCTCACTATTATTAACATCATGCATGCTCAGTAGCTTTCTTTCACTTCAAACAACTAAATAAAAGCCAAGATTCAAGTTTTAAAAGATACAAAAATCCAGCCGCTCAAATTGAGCAATTTAATCAGCATGTCATGCCATTGATTCCTGCTGCCCCAGCTTGAGGTGATGGTGCGCCACCTTCTGGCGTTCTTTAGCCACCGCTGAAGCGCACCCTGGCTGTCTCTGCCAGCCCTCACAATGCCACCGGGCGTTATATCCCACCTCAGGACTTAGCCCGCCATCTTGCAAGCTCACAGTTGGTGCTCCAGAGCCCTTTGGTGCTCCATTGGAGCAACCTGCATTTCAGACTCCAAGTCAAATATGGGAATCTTTTCCCATACGCAAGTGCAGCCATCATTGAGATGGCCATGGCGGTTTTCAAACCTGCCGAATATTGATTTTCGCCCTTTTAAAGGCTATTTTAACCTCAGCTTTCGCTCTGAGGCTGATGCAGCAGCATCTAAGCTGCCAACCATTTATAAAAATATTCCAATTAACACTGTTCACACTTGGCTCCCAGATGAGGCCACTTTGGTGGTCCAGTTTGCCAGGTTGCCTTCATTTTTCTACCTTTAATGCCTTCACCACAAACTGACAGTGGGTTTGGTCAGGACGGCGCAGAACCCATCTTGCTGTTTGTGGTTCCCAATGGGGCATTTCAGTTGGTAGGGCCTCGCAACTTTGTGACGATCCTCCCTTTCCATCATGACACCCACCTTACAATTCCCCCATTCTGTGATCGAATCTGCACCTGATCACCCTTTTTGAGCATGTGTAAAAATGGCTGCACCATATGCCTCTTGTGCTTCAAATTAGATCATCTTAAGTGCAAGTGCCCCATGGCTTCTGTTTCTACTGCTTCCGCCGCTCCTCCTTCTGGAATCAGGATGGCTTCTGCCTCACCCAAATTTTTCAAGTGGGGTGCGATCCTCCCACACCCAACCTCAGCTAATTCTGGAGCTTCTTCCAAAGCAGTAGCCAATTAAAATGTAAATTATTTTCAAAACTTGTCAGAATCACGGAATCCTGAGCTGATGGATGAGACAGTTTTGTCTGAGCTTCCATGGTCAACTGCTTACAGCCAATCAGGTTTCACCACTGCTCCAAATCCGGTGGCTGCCCAGCATTATCCAAGTCATATCCATTTGAGTGCCTTGAATGTATTGAAGATAATGACTGGCCATATAATGTCAAGCCTGATAAACTTTGGAGGAATTTTTGTAAATCCTCCCAATTCACGTCCCTGCCATTTTTGATCTATAAGTGGGTTTCCTAGTTATAAAAATATAAACAAAATGGCGGTAGAAGCAGCAGCTGCTCTGACCAACACCCTCCTCTACCAACATCTCCATGGGGCGATGAAACACCTTTTTGAGGATTTTCCCATCACAAATTTCCCCCATAATTTTGATAAGGATGCAAAATATGAAATTGGGGAGCTTTATTTTGGAGTGAACTGCGCTAGCATTGACGTGGAAAAAACTTCTCTGTTTGACCCCAATTATCCCAAAACCCGCTGATGCATCAAGTCTTTTCTTGTGTGTCTGTTCTCATAAAACTTGCTGAGCATCAACTTTCTCAATACATTGAGGCAATGGACACCGCTGGCCTCATTAATGAAGAAAACCCACAATTATGCCTCATTATGCAACATGTTGCTGATGCACAAACCCCCTAGGTTGTTCGCCATGATCCACCAGCTAAAGCAGGCTCCGGAAAAAAGTTTCCCCAAAGCTTCCTCACCTTCTGATATGGCTTCCTAGGCTGATAACTTAGGTTATATTAGTAATTTTTATTTATGTTAATCCATTTATTTAGCTCATTCGCAAATATAGATTCATGGCAGCTCCCCTTTTGGGTTGGACACCACTAGTGCTAAAAACATGCATTCTCAGTTTGAATAATCCAGATTACCTAGATATCCCTCCACTGAATTTTATGAACCAAAGTGGATTACTCATAGGAGTTAGTTCTTACCACTCTCCATTACTACCAGTTTTGAACCCTTCTTAAAGTAAAAAATCTGTGTCTGAAGAAGGGACAATTAGTTTCCTTATATATCTTTATGTAGAAGCTATGAAACAGGACATAAATAGATAAAAAGTGAAGATCCTCTCTTAGCTGTCTCAGTAAAGTGCTTCAGGAGATAATAGCACCTCATCTGAAAGTTTTCACAAATTGATCCAAGTGCAAGGGGCGTTGATATAAGAGTTTGATAGTGATTAAATATAGCTGACTAAAAACAAGCACTAGTTAATAAGTTATAAAAAAAGCATTACTCAATGACTTTATATATCGCTTTTATTATGATGCACAAATGTTAGAATCTAATACCAAAATCACGCTAGTGATGCCATCACAGTCGCACTTTCAGCATTTACTCTAGACCAGAACTGCATTTACACATGAAAGAGTTGAAGTGGAACTTTATAAGCAAGATGTATATAAAAGAAGCGCTAATTGATATCTTTTCTGAAATGTTAAAGACTACTTCACTTAATACCTCTTACCCATAAAAACTCTTTGTAACACTATCTCAGCAAAATGAAAATAGAAATAAAAAGAACCTGCGCTGAACTATTGTAATGGGCGATTCCACATATATAAATATACCCTATAAAGATAGCAGATGATGCGGAAATGAAAGTCAACATAAAGGAAGAGGCTCTTCATGTTAACCTGCCTACTATGTTTCAAATTAATCAATCTTTTATGTCTCCTAGAAGCTGTGCCCTATCTTTTGATTAAAGAAACCCATGGGGACACCAACTTAACTGATGATAATAAACAATGGTGGTAATTACTCTTATTTTTATCTTCCTTTAGATGTCACTCATATGAGACAATTTTTTAGGCTTTTTCACCACAAATCTAAGGAATTGTTACACGCATTAAAGTTCAGGTATACAAGGTCAAATTCTTTACTATAGTGGATACTGGGTCCCCTGATATTTTATCTCCACAAAAATCATGATTCAAATCAAAGTCTCTATTCTTACCTCATGTAGCTAGATATGGTACCAAAGGACCCCATTGAACTTAATACCTTGGGTATGTTTATCTTTTCAATTTGTTTTTGCATATTGCTTTTTATTGCCCCTGCTGTAGTGCTAGACAAATTAAATTTATAATTTTTATGAGAAACTCAATTTTACCTCTCTCTGCTCAGCATAACTTTCTGGGCAAATTAATTTCAGTAAATTAAAGCAAACACTTAATCGCACACCAAAGTCTTGCTCCAATGTCATTGGATCCCCTGCCAACTGTCCCAGCATGGGGCAGCGGCGAAACTCCCCCCTCCATTTTCTGTCCGACAGTAAACACACTCAGAATGGCTCACCCAGTCATTCCAAACCCTTGGAATGATTTGTTACTCCCAAGGATCTTGATGCCCATCTCACTCAAACCCAAGTGGTGCCCCGCTGCCCCCTGGTGCTCCCCTGAGCAACATGCATTTTGGCCTTAGGGTCAAATATGCGAAAATTCTTCCCCTACAACGACCAAGCCATTATCAAAATGGCTCAGGCGGTGATGACACCAGCCTGTTTTATAGACTTCCGCCCCTATAAGGGGTACTTTGATCTTGGCTTCCCCTGTGAAGCCAATGCAGCCACTGTGTCAACGGTGCCATTAATTTTTAATAATATTCCCCTCCCAACAACTTGGACCCAGCTCCCAATGGACACCACCTTGGTGGTCCAGTTCGCTGGTTTGCCCGCCCACCTCCCCCAAAGTGCTCCACCAGGAGCTGATGGAAGGTTTGGCATCCTACAGCGCCAACCCCATCTTGCAATTTGTGGTCCCAAATGGGGCCACACGCCTTGCTGGGCCTCAGGCATATGCCATGATCAGCCCTGAATTTACAAAAATTTCTCTAGCAATTCCCCCTCATGCCACCATCCCATCTGCCCCCGACCATCCATTCTGGGCCCGCGTTGAGGGTGGACGGATGGTTTGTCCATCCTGTTTCGAGTTAGACCACTCAAAATGTAAATGCACATACTCAGAAACTTCCACAAACGCCAAAAGTTTGCCTGACACCCACCAATCTGCCACCCACTCCGCGCCAACTCTGACATGAGGTACAATCCTACCTTCCCCTCCTCCAATGCCTGATGCTGCAGCTGCACCCGCAGCCACCAATCAGCACCCACCTTGCCCCAATGCCACAAATAATTCATCCAACCAAACATCAGATTGGATCCCAGTTTGATCCCATGCATCTGCAAATGAATCAAACAAACCTCAACCATACGCTGATTCCCCAATCCAATTCAACCAAAATCCATGGGAATTATTGGATATAAAATTGAGAAATCAGGTAACATCATTGAAGAACTGACGCTGCAACTTGAGCGGCTCTGTAACGCAGAATGGGATGCAAAATTCACACCTCAGAAGTATGTCTCACAACCTAACGCCAAACCATTCTACAGTGACCACCAGCTTGCAGTAGAAGCAGCCGCCACACCAGATTGCCATCCACTTTGCAAAGCTGCCGCCAAATCTGTGGCTGCGCTCACAGGAGGAATTCCACCTCCCGTCATCCCCATAAATCTAGCTGCACAAAGTAAGATCAACATGAAAACTTTACACAAAAACGTCACTGAAGCCATCCAGAATGTGGTAACAGTAGCACGGAATCTGAAAGCAAAATAGCCCGAACCAACATTGCCATGTTCATTAAATTTCCAGACGCCCTCCTCAAAGCTGAAGACACTTTGAGCAAATATATCGTTGGTATAATGATGGCTGGCAACTATTTGGAAGTTCCAGTCATCAAGGATATTGAACCTTATGCCGCCAATCCCCCACACCCTTGCTTTCTGCCTTAACACGCACCCTACTCTGGAATGAGATGGATGCGACCAAAGATGAGCCATGATCCCCCTCCCCGTCCACCATGGAGGGATAGCAGTATTCGTTGCCCACCTGGTTGAGTATTTTGTTTGATACGATTCAATTGATCCATCCATTTTGGGCGATTCATTCTAATCGTTATTTTTATTTTATTTAACTGAGGTAAGCCAACCAGGGGACAAACATTACCGAATATATGTGAAACTAAGAGATTAACTAACAAATATAAAAATTGGGCACCCCAGGGTACTCAAGTTACCCCTGTTGCCAGCGGGACTGCCAGGTATGGGGGGTTGGTGCACTACTCCAAGGGGGTTTCCCCTGCTATGGAGCAGGTATGAAGGAAAGGGCCTTTGTGGAGGAACCAGAGTGGGAACCATGATTCTATGAACGCTTTTTGTCTTGGTCTTATATATCCATAGAGCCAGGATTGGAAGTGCTCTAGTAAGTGGACATGTAATCTGTTAATAATCCCATGAATGGTTGGGACCGTGCCCTTGAACGCATCTAATGCAATTGTGTGTATTGTCCACATTGCAATGGGTATTATTAGGAGCGGAGGGTAGATGGGATTGGTGACTCAATCTGGAGCGCGAAGATATTTTTTGATATCACGAATTCCTGCTTGATTTGAATCTTGAGCAGGCGTGCGACTTCCTGCCATATAGCTTTGGTTGGGGGGCATGTTTCTAGGCGGTGATGTAGGGATCCCTCCCCTCCACATACTGCACATGTTTTGTGGAGGGAGTTGGAGCGGTCCGCCATCCTATAGGTCCTTCTCAAACAGCGCCAGGCGTTTGCTCTTATCCTTGGTTGTAGGAGTGGGTGGTGTGTCATTTTCCATATTGCTTTCTGTGAGGGTAAATAATAGGGAATGTCCAGCATATCTAGGTATTCTATCCTAGCTATGCTTGGGGTTGTTGCGAGCATATCCCTCTGGGGGTGGTTTTCTGGGTTTCTTAATTTGAATTGGGGGCTGGGTCGTCCCCTTCCCTGTATAGTACCCATGTTCTCTATGGTCCATCCCATACGGCGGATAGTTCTGAGGATATGTTTGAAATGAGGGGAGGTTCCATGCGGACCCGTTGCAGTAGGGTGCTTGGCAAGGTATAAAAGTAGTCTGGGTGGACTATGTGGGTTGGTCAATTTGAGCGCCTGTGCAAAATTAGTCCTTGCTGCTCTGGACTAATGTTTTTGCGGGAGGTCTGGAGCAAGGATTTCCTTTATCCAGGTATCTAAGATGTGATTGGCATGGCTCTCAAAATCTATTAGTCCCATGCCTCTGCTTGAGCATGGGCCAAATAGTGTTTCCATCCGTATAAGAGGGTGAGAGCCAGGCCACAGCCAGCCCTGGATAAACGCGTAAATTGAGGTTATAAAGGTAGGTGAGAAGGCTATTGCATGGGCCTGGTACCACAATATTGGGAGGATGAGCGAGTTAGCAACTGTAACTCGTCCCGTTAGTCCTGGGGTTCTCCCCATGAGGGAGGCTACGCGTTTGGATACCCGTTGTAACAGGTTACTTTCCATTGTCTCATTAGCATATCCCCCTGATTCTAGCCAGATTCCAAGGTGTTGGACAGGTGTGTTGGTGGGAGGTGTTGCAAAGGGTAAAATGATTGGGTTCTTTCTTCGAGTTTTGGTAAGAGTTCTGATGTTGTGGCCCAATTGTTTGTATATTTGCCTAAGAGGATGATTTCTGTCTTCCTTTTGTTGAGCGATGCATTGCTCACCTTGGAGTATTCCTCTAGAGTGCGTTCCAGCTGTTGGGCATCTTCATTGTTTGCTATACCTGCTACGCAGTCATCTGCAAAGGCCAGTATCTTGACTGTTGGTTGTCCTTGTGCAGTTATCCCCATGAGACGTGAGTCAGTTACTCGGAGGAGTGGGTCAAAGCTGAAATTGTATAGCAGTGGGCTGAGGGGATCCCCTTGTTTGAGCCCTCTGTGTGGTTTGATATTGTTTGTTAGGAATCCAGGGCCGCATACAGCCATGGTTGCAGATTCTGTTAGGAGCATCGCCCATTTTATGAATCTTGGTGGGAGTTTGAAGGCATGTAGACATTCTTTTAGGTATGGCTAGCTAACACGCTCATACGCCTTTTCCTGATCCAAGAAGACCAGGGCACCAGTTGCTTTGGATTGTCAAATGTTTGCAACAGGGTGTATGTTGTTCCATATTGAACGCCCTGGTATAAACCCAAACTGGTTGGGTGATAGGACGTCAGACGCAATTGCGCCTAATCTAGCTGCTAGAATTTTTGTGTCAGTGTTGGAGAGTGCAATTGGGCGCCAGTTGGCCAGGTCCAACTTGTCACCCTTTTTATACAAGGTTATAACGTAGGATTCATGGCCTCCTGGAAATAGGCGTGTTTCCAAAAAACTATGGTTCATTGATGCCAATAGGAGGGGGGCGATTTGTTGAAAATTTTTTTGTAAAATTCGTAGGATATCCCATCAGGCCCTGGGCATTTCCTATGTGGTGCACCGCAAATTGTTTCCTAAAGCTCCTCCCGTGTAATAAGGGATAGTATATTATAATTTGGTGGTGTACTTTGTATCTCAGCAGTTTGAATAAATTCTTTAATTTTTTGTGGATCTGTTGGCATATCGCGATATAATTTGGTGTAATAGCGGTGTACTTCCGCCTTGACCTCCTCAGGATCAGTTGCCACAGTGCTGTTGGTCTTGCGGACCTGTGTGCACATGGGCTGGTTTCCATGGGAGTGGAATTGGCAGAAAAAGTATGTCAAACAGGTTTTTCCTTCCTTTATGAACTTACCTTTGTTTGATACTTTGATTCTGTGTTGGTGTTCAAAGATGAGATTGTTAAGTTGGGCTGAAATTTCTGCCCATTTGCGTCCCCAATTAGGGCTATAGCCAGATCTTGGAGTATTTATTTCCAGGTGGTCTAGTTCTGTCAAGGTACACTTGATTGTGGCTGTGTCCACAGTGTACTTGCATGATGCAATATGTCAGGTTTTGTTGATTAAATCTTTTTTGAAATTTTCCCATGTTCCAATGGAATCTGAAGTGAATGGGGCTGTGAATTCTGGGTTTGTAGCCTTGTTTTCAACCCAGTCAGATATCTTGGGCAATTTTATATTTTCTGGGTGAAGCTTTCTCCAAGGCGACACCTGTGTGTGGGATTGGGTTGGCGCTAACTGCACCATAACTAATCGGTGATCAGAAAAATTGATCTTTTTTGTTGTAAATTTGGAGATTCTTGAGTGGTGGGATTGTGGGATGAGGATGTGGTCAATATGACTCATCGATATGAGCAGTCCCTCACATATGTTGGGTCTTGTCATATGGGGAAGGATTGGTGAATTGGGGGGAAGAGCATCCTGTAAGCCAAGAGATGCTTTATTGTGTGATATTCAATGTGTCCAGGTGGGTATCCCCTGGGATTAGGCCATCGATCTGTATTATGTTTCCCAGCAGTTGAAATCGCCTAACATGATAATATCTGGTGGGAGGGTGAGAGTAAAAAATTTTTCAAATTTTTTTTTCTCTCAGTTGCAGTGCATGGTGCGTAGATACATGCTAACGAAATTACTTCATCTTGGCATGTGATTGTTGCTACCAGGACTCAACCATGCAAGTGTGATGATGAATTTGTAATTTTTAAATTTTTTGTTGGTTTTGGACTATCACCCCACGGTGAGACGTCCATAAAGATTTTGATGGTGTGACCCTAGTTGACCAGGATTCTTCTTCCCCTTGTAGGCAGTGGGTTTCTTGGATGGCCAAGATGTCTACAAGAGGTTTTTGCAGGAATGCCAGCTTTTTGGCTTAGGACGTATGAGCCCTGGCTCCCGCGATGTTTAACATCCCTATTGACACTGAGGTGCTCGCAGCGCCTCAGGAGCGGTTGGGAGGACCCTCTGGTCCTATCCCACCGCGGCTCATTTTGGCCATGCTCCACATCTGTACTCCAACTCTTTCACTGCCATTGTTGGTTCCCTTGATCTGACCCAATTATTCAAGGGAATTGTGGTTTTTTGCATTTGTGTCAACTTTTCCTGCACAGGTCTCATGTTGATTTGATGCGGGTTGTTGATTGGATTTTATATTTTTGAGGTTCAACTTTGTTGCATTGTGCACCACATTTTCACCCAAATTGCGGTTGCATTGTTCCTCAGTATGTGAATGACTGATGACGCTTTGTGGCTCAGTCTGGTTACTGTGAAAATTTTTGACCTGGGCATATTGTTCTGATTGGTTGGTTCAGTGAATATCTGAGATATACTCCCAAATTTGTCCGTGGTTAATGGCGGATTCCGCGTGTGCTGCCGCTTCAGCCACTGCTCTCTTGCGGGCTTTTTGTGCTGCTTTACGCTGTTTACTTGTAACTGGGTCCACGATGGAGTATATCCCATTTTCACACCAACAGAATGGGTGGTGGCCATCAGTCATTTTGGCGAAGTTTTCATTATCTTCGTCCATAGCTTCTTCACAAAAATCATTTTCCATTAAGCCCTCTTTTACAGGGCATGCATGTTCCTTGTAACCCAATGGTTGCAAATAGGTGGTGCGCGTTCCGGTGTAACTTGGAATGCAGCTGACTGGCCCCCATCTGCAAAGTGAAATTCTGCTGCGCGGGGAATTCTGGATAAATCCTCTTCCACTTCTGGGAAGGGGTTGATTACAGCAATAGCTTTTCCCGTGCACAGGTCAGGCATTAAGCAAAATCACTGTAATTTGAGTTGTTGGATTTCTCCATAGGCCACAAGACCTTTGCAGAGCTCCTCTTCAATTACCTTGAGGAAGGTTGGTGGGGAGCGAGTCAAAGGAGATGAACAAAGTTTTTGCTTTGTTCCATCTGGTGCATGCAGTGCACACAGTTTTTTTGCCCTCAGGGAGGGCAATTTCCACGCAGATTTTTGCTACGGCATCAGCTTCATCAGCTGTTTGAAACCAATATTGATCCAGCCGCAGCCCATGTTGTTAGTGGCTACATACACTGCATGAGGGAAAAGTGAGGGCTGTGTCTCACATGTTTTCTCCCACAGGGTCGGTGACTCATCCCCAAGGAAGAGTCTAATCCCATGTTCCACCTTTGACAAAGGTTGGTTGAATTGAATGTACATGTATTGCGCATGCTTTACAGTAAATACCATAAACTCAAATGGTGTCTGAGTTTGCAATTTTTTTAAGGCTTGGGTTCCTGGTCCCCCTCCAGGGTGTTTCTTGCCCTTAGTTGCACTGTTAAGCGCACCGCTTGCTGTGACGCTCGCCCATGTTGTATTATTTTTGTTATTGGAGTCGCCCATCTTTCCTGTGTGTGATTATCCAAATTTGCTGTTTGAATCAAATTGTAGTAACTAAAGTGATTGTTACAAGAAAGAAAAGCTCTTATCATTATTTTTATTTTATTATGATTTTAGTTTTAGTTTGGTAATGTCTGTCCCCTGGTCAGCTTACCTCAGTTAAATAAAAATGAGAAACTCAATTTTCTAAAGAGCATTTAGAAATAATTAATATTACAGAAAACTCTATCTCTTTCTTAGGCTATTGAATTTTCCTTTTGTTTATGCTTCCAGAAGCTGGGATGAGAAACTTAAAAACAATGGATATGCTTACTTGAGGTGACCAATATATATATCAGCTTGATTATTAAGTTCTATGATTTAAGACTAGATTACCTGCTCCTATGGCAGATCTCCAAGCGGGCATGCCTTTGCTTTCTCACAGGCAGCTTTATGCACCTCCTCATTTTTAGTTATTATTGATACCCAAATATAAGCTTTATACCAGCAGATCATATCTAAGAAATCAAAAGAGTAGACAATCCCTCAGTAAAAGAAATACTTTTTTCTGGATATAAGACCCTGAATACTCAGGAAATATAGTTTTCTTGTTGGCCAACATGTTTTAAAAGCTAACTTGTTGGGTACAAGATACCAATTGCTTTTATTCATCTTTTAAAAGTTACCATTTTTGATAGTTTTAAAATTTAGACCCTATGGAATTTTGGTCTGGAAGGTACGCCTATCATTTCAACTATTAAGCATAAGATTGGGGGTGACTTAACATTTTCTCATCGTGATAAAGTGGAGAATATATATATATGAAGTATGTCAATATGTTTTCCACTGGCACTTATGACTTTAATAAATGGAGAATTTAATTTGTCATATGGACATCGTGGATGCTTCTCCTCTACGCACTTAGCCTTAAAGGAATTAAAAGTAGAGGAGGCTTAAGTGGCTGTTAAGCTCAGATAACCTTTAAGGCTGAGCTATCAAAGCCATTTCAGAGGCTGTGGACATCACGTTTATTTCTCGCCAAAAAGAAGAATGTGGGTCATTGGATAGTAGCATATTATTGTAAGCCAAATACAGTTACTAAGAAGGACACCTACCCTCTTCCTTTAATAGATGATTCACTATAGTTGTTTGATGGCCATAATTACTTCTCTGCTTTGGATTTAGCCAGGGGCTATTGGTAAAGACCCCTTCATCCAAAGGATTGATTAAAAAGGCGTTTCTATTAAAAGAGTGATTATTTGAGCCTGTTCTCATGCTACAAGGATTAAGTAATGTCTTAGTCACCTTCTAGCGCCATGAATGGCATTTTGGGTAAATTTGATAATGAAATATCTCTTCAGATATCTATGTTATATCACTCTTTTTCAAAGATCTTCACGCACATGTTGACCATTTATGGGACATGTTTGTTTGTTAAGAAAGACATCACTTAGGATGAATCCTTCCAAACGCTCCTTTCCTATTAAGACTAAAGTTACTAGGCTATTATGTTACTGAAGATGGAATTTAATATCTTCCATATAAATCTCTTGCTATCAAGAAGATGATCCCTTGAAGAGCTTACCTAGTAAACAAGTATCTGCCATGAAAACGGCAAATAAAATTGAGACTGGCCTGCCATTTAGGTTGTGTGAGCACTCAGAAGGCAACCCAGTATGCTGGGGAATTGCCATCCAAATAACTTGATAGCGGCTGTGGAGAGAAGTGAATAGGGAGCGGCGACTAGAAAACACTGTGGCTAACATCTTGACAAGCAACTATACTGTATCCGTCTGGTGGCAAATGATTCTGCCACAGATAACTCTTTGTAAGCCACGTAGGACCCAGGATGCACTGAAGAACCATTGGTGTGGATAGAGTGGCGAGGTCACAAAACCTCACTGTTGGGATTTAGGATGATAAGCAAGCCGAAATTCTTGCTCTCAAATAGAGCTTTGACCAATTGACTCTTAAACAAGTGCAAATAGAACCCTATCCTGAAGGCATCAAAACCAGATTTGATTAGGAAACATCATGCATATGAGAATTGATGGAATCAACTTTAGAAATCCTTTCACCGCTTTCTGAATCATGGGAGGCGCTGCCCCACAGCTGCAGTCATGAGGATGACGCAATACAATGAGGGCACCATTCAGGAAGTCGATCCAGGAGGCAGTAAAAGATCCTGATCTTGTGGAGCCACAAAAGTCCCCTAAGACACCATGTCTCAATGCGCCCAATAGATATTGACGCTTTCTAACAGGATAAAGTAGTCTATATTCCCTCCATCTTTTCGTTTTTTGACACATCTGCTAATTTTCAGCTTCAAGCCTATTTTAGGTTTTCAGCAACAGTCAAGAGAACTGATATACTGAGAAAAGTGATGCTTACTATAGGGGCTCCAAGATGTTCTAATTAAAAATGTCTATTGTGAATGATGGAGAATACTAACAGTCAAAAAGAACAACTTGCTGATTGGTTGAGAAGCGTTGCTTAATGGATTAGTACCTTGTGGTATGAAGTGATGCCCACACAGCCTGAGATTCTAGAATTATGGGCCACATTTTAGTTCTCTTTGCCCTCAGTTGATGGAAACCAGTATCAACTTTAGTACAAGAACCATAATGTCATTATCCAACAGTTAATATATGGCATTTACTCCATGGGTGCCTGCTCCAACTGCTCTTGCGTCTCTTTTGTGCCCTCTACAATTTGGGACCTCTAAACCTCAGACATGCTGCCAGTGGTAGAACTTACCTTGGGAACCAAACGCTACCTTCAGAACTTTGTTCACCTGGCTATTCGTCACCTCCTCCAGTTAGTTGGTTTGCACCATCATGAAGTCTTCTGTCAACTGGGTCTCAACCAGACCTTACGCTCCATAGTCAATTTTTATAACGCACCTCCTCCTTCAACCACAACAACTGTGAGGCCATTATCAATAACTGATGAGAAATCAATGAGACCTGAGGCCAAATTGTGGTGTTGGATAACGGAAATCTCTGGCTACCTCAAGGACCAGCTGCATTAGACATCCAGCTCCTCAATGCTGCTTGGAACCAGCGCCTCCACCAAGTTGAGTATCTGTTATGGACCCTGCAGCAACACTATTGAGAGCTGGCCTCTCGCAACTTCACCTCTGGGAGTGAAGATCTTGAAGGGCCTAGGGGGCCCAAAGACTGCAAGGGATGTGAGTGACCCAAAAGACCAGAAGGTCCTCGTGGACCTTGAGGGCCCTCAGGACCTGTGGTAACTATTCCCAGAGACCCTGACTACCCTTGGAAAAAGGATGCGTTAGCAGAATTGGCCACCTATGCAATCAAAATTTGGAATGTAGCTTAAGGATGCAAACTCTGAGTTGATGGAGACCCCTTGACCCTAGTTCGCCATTGAGGCATTTTCATATAAAATGAATAACTTGGACGTCTTCACTAAGATTGCCAATAGCCGCATCTCTCATCTTGAACAAACTTTTTAAGGGTACAAAACCCACTTGATTACCCTCAAGAGTCAGCATCGCCTTCAAGATGCTGATATTCAATCCTTAAAAGATCAGGTCTGCGAATAGTCTTCCATTTACTCCTTTACCAAAATTGGATGATATCCACTAGGACCTTAAGACAACGGTTAGAACAGCAGGCTTCCGCAACTATGCAGAAACTGAGATCTCTTATGTGAACCCATCTCTGGCGTTAACACCCTTTCCACTCCTCTTTTATATTAACTTTAAACCTAGCTTTAAAAAAATGTTCACCCCTGGACGGAAAAGAATCACCTCCTTTCTGTACGCATATGAGAGCTCCGCAGAGGAGGCCACCAACTGTCAGAAGGTGAATTAAATCCAATTCTGCTTAAACATCACTGCCTGGGAGATCATGAATCCCCATTTGAAGGAGTATAACACTTGGGAACAGGTCTGTATAAACTTAATCCAAAAATTTGGCAGCAACAAAACCCTGGCCAACCAGAAACAAGCATTCATGGGTATTTGCCTTAATAAAGGGGAAAACCCATGGAGTTCACCAGCCATTTCTACGCTCAAGCACAACCGTTGTTTACTACTAATCATATCACCTTGGACAACGGTATCACTGCTGTCATCTCCAGATTGGTATCCCACCCCAAGGTTCAAATGCATATTTTTGGAAAGAACAGTTTACCTGAATTTAGGAAATCAATGAAGCACTTAAAGAGATCCCTGCTTTGACCCTACACTCCAAGGCTAATCTTCAAGTCCCTCCAACTGTCCTTGAGTCCATGTGGTCAAAAACCAGAAGAATTCTCAACCTCAATGCATCTACTTCAACGGTTTAAAAAAGCGCCAAGACCTGCTATAAACGACTTGCTGAGGAGGCAGGAAAATGGTCTTCAGCATGAAAGACGAGGCGCTCCATGCTGACATCCCTACTAAGCCTTAAGAATCCCCTATAACCTTGCATAATCCTGGAGAAATTGTACCTGAAATAGATCTTTTGGACCCATTAATAATATAAAAATGATACTGCTTACTCCTCTTCTAATGACTCTCCCATGTTTCTCACGCTAACTCCTCATTTCAGAAGTCTGGTTACCCGCATTGCAGTTTGAGCCCATGAGATTCCAGCCCTCACCATAGTTGACAGTGGCTCCCATGTGAACGCTATTTTGTCTAAGCTAATGAAGCGCATCAAGATTGCTCCAAACTTGCCCCAATATATGGATTACGGCACAGCTGGCCTACAAAGTACTTGATCTATAGGGGCCTATTCTTCCCTACCCATTCAATTCAGAAAGTTCGCTATAGATACTCCCGCTGCTGCACCAGATAACCCAAGCTATGACCTGCTCCTTGGAACTCAGTATAAGTCCAGGGAGCGTCCTCTCTGCTTAGACTGGTTAGTGTTTCCATTTTCCAATAAAAAGGGTCCAAAAAGGGCGGCTGTACCCCTCGTCACACAGGGAGATCTCACCCATGTGGTAGACAAGCGCTGGATAATAGCTCTCCCTCTGAAAATTCCTCCTCCTGCCCCCATGCTTGCCTCAGCTGAATTAGTATGGAAAATTGAGGAAATTTGCGCTGAAATCATTGGAATCCGCCATCCCCTTGAGCTAAAAAGGTTCTTATAAAATCTATGGAGCCAAGCCCTCAAAAGCAAAGTCCAAATGCCTTAAAACCATGGTAACGAACCCCAGCAGGCTCACACATTCAGTAGATGCGAAATTAAGTGTTAAATCTTTGGTAACACTCATCAATGGCATCAGGCCATTGGTAAATGTCGTCAGTTCAAAATTTGATCCAAAATCTATGGGGACAAAGCCCAACGGGGTTACCTCTTAGTTGGCTGTGTCATGTAATGAATCCTTAATCAAAATTTCCAATGGCATCGAGCCATTGGGAAATAATGTTGCCATTTCATAACTACCCTTGAAATCTTTGATACAAAGCCTGATGGGCATGTAACTCCTTTGTGGAATGTTACCACTAGCTCAAAGCCCTCACTTCAAAAATCTGGATTGTCAATTAGTGTTACCCACCTGGCCAAAAGAACGCTCCAGCAACCAGGCATGGGCCGGTTGGGTATCTTAAATCTGTTTCTGACTCATTGGGACCACCCCTATGTGGGGTGGCCTTGAGGGATTCCCATCGCTCATCAGGCCAAAAACCGTTGCACTAACTGTTGGAAACGCAGTGTTGCTGCAAGTCAGGCGTTTTAGGTCAAACCAATAGTGACTTGGCCCACCGCCAATTCCTTTTATGTCATTTAATGTTTTAATTGTTATCCCCTTGTCTAAAGTTCTCCAAGTTAGTTCAAAAATCTGAGGCCCCGATTTTGTGCTTTGATAAGTTTTCCCAAATCTACCACTATCTAATCAATCATATCGCACTGAGGAAAATGTTGGTCAGTTTTCTTAAATTCACTTTACAATAAAAGTCACCTCAAATTCCTGATTTTTGATTTTAGTTCAAATTTTTCTTGCCAAGATCCCTATGGTACTAACTTTGTGGCCCATTGGGTCCTACATTGGCAGGGCAATACCAATCATGTTAGTAACAATGGCTCCCTCTGTAGCCAATTGAGCCTATTTAGTAATAAACTTCTGGGAATTTAACCCCGTTGTTGAAGTCATACGCTAACAGAATATCAGAGTCATGAGGGCTCATTTATCTCCACCTACGTGAGGATCTGACCCTCGCCTCTGTTTTGTGTCAAACCCTCCTATGGAGTATCCCAAAGCAGCTAGACTAATAGTTTAACTCCCTGCAGCATGGCCACAGGGTCTGGAGTTGCAACATCCTGGTTCATTGCCAGGTTTCTTTTTATGTTTGCCACGCATTAGCGCACACTTGTTTCCCATCTTCCCGTGCCATATATCATCATTCAATAGGCAATGACTCTGGCATTCTGGCTTGCTCTTTGGGTGCATTTGCATCCTGACTGGCAGGCCAGTCTAAACTTCATATGCCGTCTCCTTGACACTCATTTCCTTATAGACTACTCAGCAGTAATCCATTAAAATGACAGCTTTCTATATAAAATAGGTCATTGGGTCCCCCTGATCTTTAAAACCTCATGCTGGAGAATGAGGGCAAATCAATCAGCTAAAATATCTCATAAGGGGCTCTTGAGTGGATTATCCATCTTCTGTTGATGGACAAGAAGGCATTTAGATCTACTTACCTAGAACAACTACAATACCTCTGAAGTCCCAAGTCATTGCCAACACCGTGGTCCATGTTAACATCCCCTCCAGATACCTGCTGGAAGTCTGGGTCCTAGACAACCCATCCGCCAAGGAAGTGATAACCTGTCCAGAAATTCTAGATCTTGCTTATGCTGGATCTATATCAGTGTTGTTGGCTAACTTTCTTAACAAATCCAAAATATAAAGCCCAAACATTCCGGCCACCTATGTCCACCTCCTACCAGTGGATGCTGTTGACAATGCCGAAATTTTAAGAGCCTAAGCTACTTTGGGTTGGAAAAACCCCCGTCGGTGGCCCTGGTAAACATTAGCATGTGAAAGGACCTCATTGATGACTAATAGTGCAAAGTTTAAGAGTTTTTGAAGGAGTATTTTGCCCTATTTTTGGCCTCAATTTATGACTTTGGGAGAATGAAAGGAGTCCTACATCATGTGGAGACTGGTAATGCTCCCTCTTTCAGTCCTAACCTTACTGCAAGAGAAAGGTTGAAGAAGCCCAGGTGGTTGTGGAGCTCAGACAACTACTTGACGCTGGGCTCTCAGTGTCCTTGCGCAGCCCTTAGACCTTTACTCTCCTGCTTGTTTGTAAGAAGGATGGCAGCCACTGAGTGGTGATGGACTTTTGATAGCTCATCTTTATCACCAAGAAGGACAGTTATACTTTGCCCCAAATTGATGACTCTCTCCAGCTACTCGCCAAGTTGTAGTACTTTTTGCAATAGACCTTGCCTTTAGATAGGCAAATGGAGCTCGCCCCTGAAGGTTGAGCCAAATGCACACTCATAGCCAATGAGGTACTATTCAAGCACACGAGGATGCCCCAGGGCCTCTGTAACGCGCTGACCGCTTTCCAATTGCGCAATGGAAGGGATCCTCAGGACATTAATTGTTATGTGTCCTTGTCCACCTAGATAAAAAGACTACTTTCTCACAAACCTTTAATGGACACATCGAGCATCTTATGGAGGTTTTCAATTGGCTCCAGAAAGCTTCTATAAAGCTTAAAACCTCGAAATGTTCTTTCTTTTAGTTGAAAATAAAGTTTCTGGGACTCAACATCGATGAATCCCCCCCTTGGGTTGGGACCATCTAGTACTAAAAAAAAAGTTTCTGGGACTCAAAGTAACAAAGGATGGCATTTAGCCCATACAGAAAAAGTCACGCCATAGAAAAGATGTTGCGCCCCAGAGTTTAGGATATACAGGTGTCCTTAGATATGATGGCTATTATCATCAGTTTATATCATGATTTGTCAACCTAGATGAGCCTTTAATTTATCTTCTGCAGAAAAATGTGCCATTTGAATGGCGGCCTGAACAAGAATAGGCCTCTAATACGTTGAGAACTGCTCTATGTACTAAACCCATTTTGGTCCACCCACATTTTGACCAACCCTTCTTGTTGTTTATGGAATCAAGTGATGTCGCCATAAGGGCTATCCTAGCCCAGCATGACAAAAATCAAGCTAATCATTCAGTGACCTATTTTAACATTACAGTAAGTAAGGCTGAACGTAAATACAGCATTACCACGATGGAGTTTCTGGCTGTAATGCTAGCCATCAAATATTTTGGCCTTATCTCTATGGTACCCACTTTGAAATTGTTACTGACATCACTCACTTCAGTGGCTCCAGAATATGAAGGACATATATGGTACTTATCCAGACGGTCCTTATGACTGCAAAACTATGATCTCACATTGTCCATCGTGCAGGTGCAATCCACCAAAATGCCAATGGCCTCTCCAGGATGCCAATGCTAGCAGCTTTGACCCCCAAGGAGGACAAACTGTACGATCTAATTTTCTGACCTGAACGTTAAATATTGTAATTTTTTGAAGTCAAATCTGAGCTCTGAAGGATGCCTTGAGACACTCAGATCAAGGACGGGCTGCTCTACAAGAGGGTAAGTATGAAATGGCATTCTTATGTCCGCACTTCTTCTCAAACTGACGTTATCCTAGAGGGCCATACTACTTTGGGACATGGGCGGTTAAGAAGACTCATGAATGGCTGAAGTCACAATGTTACTGGGACCAAATGGTAGAGATCATCCAAGAGGTCTTAAGGGCATTTATGATTTGAAAATCCTAAGACTGAGCCAATCCTCAATTTCAACACTCAATCATCGCCACAATGGGACCCTTCAGAGTCGTTAGCATTGTTGTGATAGGCCCTCTCCCCACTGTATTACATGACCATAATATATCCTCCTAGCCATGAACCACCTGAACAAAATAGGTCAAAGCAATTTCAGCCCCCACTGCTACTGCAAAAGCCATGGCTCTCTTCCTTATTTGATCTGTTTTCACCCAGCAAGGATGACCACATATTTTACTTTCAGACAATGGGCTAAGTTTTACCTCGCAGGTAGTCCAAGAACTTACTTCACTTTTTGGCACTACCCAAAGTTTCGCCGCCCCTACAACCCATCAACCAGTGGAGTGGTGGAGCGCTCTAATAGTACCCTTGTCTCTATTTTATGCAAGAATGCCACCTCTAACCCTGACTGCTGGAATCATTATCTACCCAGAGCTTTGCTTGCCTACTGATTAAGCTACCACCAAGTCATTAAAATGTCCCCCTTTTAAACTCTATATGGATGTGCTCCCCAGCTCTTAAGTAGCATACAGCCTTTGATCGAAACCTCCGCTCCTGAGAACTCTGATTTAGCTATATGGCAATAGATAATGAAATTTCTGGCTTCAAGCCTTAGACACGCAAAGCATTGTCACCACCACCAGAAGGGATACATCCCAATCTAATATTGACTGACCCTCCTTACCCATTTTCACTTAAATGACCTCATTATCTTTTATTGCTATTGACCTGGAGGTCAACAGAATAAGCTTAACAATCTTTGGTCTGAAAACCTTATAAGATCATTCATAAGGTGAACTCAATGTAATCTATTGCTGATGTCAATCAGGTAAAGTGGTGAATTGGGTACATGGCCAGTTCCTCCAGCCCTATACCCCCCTCCAACAAGAACTTGAGGGAGGCGTTGTCAGGATTTGAGATGAAAGCAATATGAAATCCCTGCTCTCAAATAGAGCCTCAATTTGATTGACTCTTGAACCAGTGCAAACAGAATCCTATCCTGATGGCACCAAAATCGTATTTTATCATGAAGCACCAAGCATATGAGGATCTATGGAAATACCTTTAGGAATTTTTTCCCACTTCCTGATCCATGAGAGGCGCTACCCCCACCGCTGCAGACACGAGGATGATGCGGTACAATGAGGGAACCATTCAGATGGTTGATATGGAAGGCAGTAAAAGATCCTAATCTCGTGGGGCCATGAAAGACTTTAAGGCACCATGCCCCCACACGCCCTATAGATATCAACGTTTTTCCAACACAATAAAGTAGTCTATATTCCATCTGTATTTTCATTTTTTATCTCTTCACTAATTTTCAGCTTTGAGCTCATTTTCAGGCTTCAGCAACAGTTAAGAGAACTGTTATGGCAAGACTCACCCAGCGGGGAGTAATGTTCTCAAACAATATTAGGACGTCTCAATGCCAGAAGGCGTCCACAAGTGGGTATATCCTCAACAGGCCACTAGTTCAGAAGCCCCATTTTAAAAAAAAGCGGTTTAATAATAGCTACTAAGTCTAGTCATTGCGCAATCCTGGGACATAGTTCTGGGTAGTGGCAGTGACAGACACAGGAAAAATTTAAATGAAAAAG
>JAKSZP010007153.1:0-55073 GCA_022478985.1 Massospora cicadina | reverse complement strand
AGTTATCCTCTTCCCAAATTGACAATTCCCTCCATCTACTTGCCAGACCCCAGTACTTTTCTGCCATGGACCTTACCAGCAGATATTGGCAAGTTGAGCTCGCCCCTGAAGATCAAGATAAGTGTGCTCTCATAGCCAATGAAAACCTATTTGAGCCCACAAGGATGCCCCAGGGCTTTTGTAACGCCCCAGACACTTTCCAACGTGCCATGGACGGGATCCTTGTGAATTTTAAGCTTTTACCCGTTCTTGTTTATCTAGATGACACTACTGTTTTCTCAAAAACCTTTAATGGGCACATTTTGCATCTCAGGGAATTCTTCAATCAGCTATGTAAGGCTTCTATAAAGCTTAAACCTTTAAAGTGCTTTTTCTTCCAATATGAACTGGAGTTACTGGACAAAAAATTCAAGGATGGCATCCAGCCTATACCGGACAAGGTTGACGCCATAGAGAGAATGTCAAGCCCCAAAAGCTTAAGGGATATCCAGGTATTCCTAGGCATGGTGGGCTCTTATTATCAGTTTATCCCCCAGTTTTCCAACCTAGCTGAGCCACTATTCTATCTTTTGCAGAAGAATGTGGCACATGAATGGTGGCCTGAACAAGAACAGGCTTTTAATGCCTTGAGAACTGCTCTATGTACTAATATATTCTAGTCCACCCACAATTCAACCAACTCTTTTTGTTGTTTACAGATGCAAGTGATGTTGTTGTCAGGGCTATCCTAGCCCAACATGATGAAAACCAAGTCGACCATCCCATGGCCTATTTTAGTAAGACGCTGAGTAAAGCTGAACGGAACTACAGCGTTACTGAGAGAGAGTGCCTGTCTGTCTTGATATCCATCAAACATTTCCGGCCTTATCTCTATGGTACTCACTTTACCATTGTTACAGACCACTCCCCGCTCTGGTGGCTCCAGAAAATGAAGGACCCAGATTGCTGATTAGCCAGGTGGGCTTTATGACTACAGAGATATAATTTCACCATTGTCCATCATACAGGCACAATTCACCAAAATGCTGATGGACTCTCCAGGATGCCAGTTCTAGCATCTTTGACCCACAAGGAGGACCGGCTGTTATAATAGGTCAACCAGAGAAATGGGAATTAGAAACTTCCAGGGTCCGAGCTGAACTCTAAAGGATGACTTGAGACACTCAAATTAAGGATGGGCTGCTCTACAAGAAGGTCAATAAGAAGTGTCTCCCTTATGTCCGCCCCTCTTCCTGAACTGATGTTATTCTGAAAGGCCATTCTACTGTAGGACATGGGGCCGTTAAAAAGACTCACAAATGGCTGAAGTCACAATGTTATTGGGACCAAGTGGCAGAAACCATCCAAGAGGTCTTGGAGATATGTATGGCTTGCCAATCTCAAGACTGGGCCAATCCTTGATTACAGCACTCAGCTGTCACCCCAACTGGGCTCTTTGATGTCATTAGAATTGATGTGGTAGGCCCTCTTCCCACTGGGCTGTATGGCCATAAGAATATTATCCTAGCATGGACCACTTACGCAAGTGGGTTGAAGCGATTTTTGTCACAGCTGCCACTGCCAAAGCCACAGCACTCTTACTTGTTTGATCCATTTTCACCCAGCATGGGTGTCCCCAAACCTTACTTTTGGACAATGGGCTAAATTCCACTTAACAGGTAGTATAAGAACTTACCTCGCTATTTGGCACTACCCAGAGTTTCGCTACCCCTTACCACCCATCAACTAATGGAGCAGTAAAATGCACTAATGGAACTCTTATTTCCATTTTACAAAAGTTGGCAGCCTCAGATCCTTCACATTGGAACCACTACCTAGCGCTTTGCTTGCCTACAAGGTAAGCTACACCAAGTCATTATGATTTCCCCTTTTGAAGCCCTATGTGGGCGTGCACCTCAGCTACCAAGTAGCGTCCAGCCATTGCTTGAGACCTACATACCTGAGAACTCTGAATTAACTATGAGGGCCTTTACCAAAGAAATTGTCCAGCTTTAAGCCCTAGCCACACAAGGCATCATTACCACTACAGGAAGAGAGACATCCTGATTTAATCTTGGCTGACCCTCCTTACCAACTTCCCAATTAGGTGACCTTATTCTCTTCTATCACCATTGACCTGGAAGCTGACAAAATAAGCTAGCGTTCTTTGGTTTGAACCTATAAGGTTATTAATAGGGTGAAGTTTGAGTACTCCATTTTCAATGTCAACCAGGGGACCGTGGTCAATTGGGTGCATGGCCAGTTCCTTTGGCCGTATACCCCCCTCTGACAGGATCTTGAGGGGGGCGTTGTGGGATTATAGATAACAAACAAATCAAATTCCTCACTTCTAAATTTTGCTGTAACAAATTGACTCTTGAACCTATCCATATGAAGACAACTTCAGGATTCTCATCACCAATTCCTGAGTCACGTGGGGCGGATTTTCCATCGATTTGGTCAGGTAAGCGGCAAAATACATTGAGGATGCCCATCAGGTGGTCGATCTGGAAGGTTAAGAAAGATCCTGAATGGATGGGGCCACAACAATTTTTGAGGCACCGTGCCCCCACTCACCCTATAAATATCAACACCTTTTAACCTAATAAAATATTCAGTATGCTAACCATATTTCCATTTCCTTCTTGACCCATTTTTCAAATTTTCAGCTTCAAGCCCACCTTTGGATTTTGGCGACAGTCTAGAGAACTTTGATGCCAACAGGCCTGACAAGGGGTTAGTCAAATGAGGGGAATAATTTTTGTTGAGGATATTTGATAACAAATTATCCCCTAGTTTTATAAATATTCGAGGCTCCCAGTGACCATAACATCATCAGGGTTTGGACCCAATAAGGGTTTATTTTAATGTGAGGGGCTGACTCTTTAATGAAGACAATTGATGATAAATTTCCTCCAGCTTTATTGCTATTAAGGATCCCAAAGAGATCATAAACTCATTGTGTTTTGGACCCAATAAGGGGTTATTCAAATTAGGAGACTTATTTTTGTAGAGGAAATTTGCCAAAAATTGTTCTCCAGTAACATTAGTATTGGATCTCCACCAATTTTTTTTTTCAACTTGAGGTGATCATACTACTGCATATGAAGTGAACTTTTAGGGATTGGCCCTTAACAGGGATTGCTTCTGCCATCCCTGAGGAGGGTGGGTGCTCAGTTTTAGAGTACTTGCCAAGAAAATATTTTTTGGGGGGAAAATTGCCCAAAAGTACCTTTGTTTTTGCATGCCTTTCCCCATCAGTGGGACTGCTAGACTCTACTAGAGCGGTGCTATTGGTACCTGTTAAGGTTGAGATGCCTTTGGAGAGGTTTGGGTTCCCATTCTACTAGTTTTTCATAAGTTTGTCACATTGATTGCAGCGTTTATGGCCAAGCTTTTTATGTTGTACTTGGTTCTCATAACTGACATTTTTATTGGTCAAGTTTATTTGGTCTATTCAGGCCTCATTGCTGACACTTTTACTAGTATTGGTAGATGCACCCCCTCTGGTTGGGTTGCCCATTTGGTGGGAGTTTTGTTTTTTTTATAAAAATGAAGTTACTGTGGGCTGTTGTCTCTATGAGCTAAGCTCTTCCAAGCAGGATTCCCTTTTGTATTTTTTTATTTGAGGTGGGCTGACCTGGGGATGATACCACACTGATTAAGGGAAATTAAATGAATGGGAAAGGAGGATAAAATCAGGAAAGCCTCCATGCGTGGCATATGATAGGCCAGAAACTCCATGGACCGCCTTTGCTATTCACTATCTCAGTTTGGGGCATTGGTGCAAACGCCAACATAGTCATAATTGTCCCCTACCCAAGGTTACTTTACTAGAATTGAACTTGGGGAGGCAGCAGTAAAGGTCCCTATTCTACCACTGGGGTATCCTCCCATCAGGATTCCATTTTGTAATTGTAGCTGTTTATAAAAAGTGTACTGCTCTAATTAGGGCAGTATGCATGAACTAAAAAGGATACATCTGCTAAATTATACCAGTTCACTTTTTCTAAAAAGTGATACTAACACACAAAAAAATTAATGATTAATTGTAAGGATTGGCCCAGTATTTGACCACTAAATTAGTATGTATATTAAAATATACTGAAAGTAATAAATTTCAATTGTGGGAATAGTTCATCACTAGGTAAACTTAACTATGATTTGCAAAGCAATAGCTCAAAAACAACTTTTGATATGATATATGTCCACTGGCTGGGGGTATGTTCAAAACCCAGGCAAGTATGAGATCATACCATGACAAGTTTGAATCTATATAGATCATATCATTTTTGCATAATTTGGCTAATAAAATCAACTAAAGTATATAAAATGATTACTGTAGATGATGATCAGTAAATTTAGCATACATTGATCAATAAAATCAACTAAATTTCATAATATGAATTATTGTATATGGCAATCAGTAAATCTAGCATAGTTTGACCACTAAATCTAAACTTAATAAGATATTAGTAGTTGGGACCATCTATTACTAAAAAAATAAGATATTAGTAGTAATATTTATTTATAAATACTATATAATATATATAGTGATTTTTATATAGAAAAAGTGAGGTTTTAAAAATGATATATAGTGATAGAGATTCTTAAGATTAAATTATGAAAAAAGAACTTAAAAATGCACTACCTTTTTGGGAAAAAGAACTGGCTTCATAATCTTTTATGGGAAAAAAAACCTCTTTCAATAAAGGCATTATAAATTTTGAAATAATTAAGAGATTATGAATACTTATAAAAACTTTTTTTATAGCCAGCGCCTTATTTAACCTCTCATAGAATTTTGCTCACAAATACAAATCAGAGCTTATATTTGATTAGGTCTAAGTGTAAACTATAAGTAACCTAGAATATACAGTGTTGTGTATATATTTAAATGCTATATAATTCAGTTTATATATGGTGCCAACTTTAAGGAGGGTTTATTGATTATTCATATATTCAATTATTTCGTACATTTTGTGCCATTTATGATGGAGGTTCTTAGCCCCAATTTTTAAAACGTTTTTCTCTAATTGCTGTGATGCCTGTAATAGAATCTTGCATTAAATTTTTAACTACTTTCAGACTAGCTAGAGCTTTAAAATTTTGCATTCTTATGTATCTCCAATGACAATACTTTATTCTATTGAATGATTTAGCTTTTATAGTCAAAATAAAAAGTTATATATATAACAAGTAAAAAAATCCTATATGTTTCTTTGATGGTAGCCAGTATAATGTTATGACCAACCAGTTTGGTATTTGGTTGATATAATAGTTTCAATAATAATGTCAAGTAATTGGTGGTTTTAATTTTGTTTATTGGCCTAATAGTTTTAGTAAGCGGTTAGTGATTGGTTGATTTATAATTTAATTGGTTTTAGAAAGATGTTGGTGGTTTTTGGTTGTTGGTTGATTTAAAAGTTCAAAACGTTTTTCAAGATTTGCTTGGGTTTATCTTGTTACTTATTAATCCTAATACAAATAAAAAGTTTTATATAAGGTGTCAAACTAGATAAGGACAATCAGAATTGGTATATATTTTCAGCTACCAGTTTGGTATTGGTTGATCTGATAGGCTCAATGATTTTGTGGTAAAGGTGATAAGTATTTGATTTGATTTGGGCCAATCTTATACTAAACTTAACTATGGCCATTTATAACACTTAAATTGTTCTTTTTAGACGATTTGGTTGATCAATTAAATAATAAACTTACTACTGGCCATTGATTTTATGAAATTAATATAAAAAAGTTTTGGGAAAAAACAGCTAAAAATGCATGAAAAGTATGAAATAATTGATAAAAATGCATTAAAAAGTATGAAAAAACGATAAATGTGCTAAAAAGCATGTATAATTGATAAAAAATGCACTAAACTGTATGAAATAATCAATAAAAAGTTAGAATAACTAATAAAAACCCTTTTGAAGTTAGCACTATACCTCAAACTGACTTATAAAACTTTTCAAATACAAATTAGAGCTTTTATTGGATTAGGTCCAAGTGTAAACTATGAGCATTAAGAACACACAGTGCTGAGTATATATTGTAAATGGCTATATATACTTTTTAGTGCATTTTTTGAAGTTGATTATTACATGATCAACACAATGGTCATGACCATTATTATATTTATTGAATCACATCAGTTGTTAATGAGATTAGTGTAATTTTATATAACCCTTTACAGGCCTCAATTAGAACTTTCATGACTAAGTTGAAGGTGATCATCATAAAGCAATTAGTAACTATTGTATCAACTCTATGGAATGCATTCAAGCTGGCTGTTGTTATACACCACAACACAGACTGGTTCAAGCAGTCCCCTTCACACACTATCACACACTCACCCACATACAGACTCATGCATTCACCACTGGAGATAAAAGCATCCATGGTATGAACAATAAAAAAAGATACCACATTAAATGCAATCATAAGCAACAACAATACCAAACAAAAACAGAGATATCAACAATAAGCACACTAAGAGACTGCACTAAACTGAGGACTGCTTATTACAACGTCTCACCCACAATGTAGAAAGATATAGATACACAATCACTATATAATTATATTGCACATGCACATATACATAACACAAGTCAGTAAATATATAATAGCAAGAACTTACATACTTCAAAGAACATGTAAATTAATATTACTGCACTAAAGCACTATACATCCACACTTGGTGAAGGATTAAATGATACTTAACACAAGGCTAAATATAAATTGCAGCTTTATTGTAATTCACCTTAAGGAAATGCATAAGCTAAAAGACTAACAATGAAGCAAATTATTGACTGATAAATTAGTTTCCATTGAAGAACTTAAATCTGTATCTTATGCAATCTCCTGAATAATAAAATTTTCTGAAAAAAAGAACCTATATGTATACTCAGCACTGTTTATGCTTAGTTGCTTACAGTTTACACTTGGACCTAATCTAATATAAGCTCTAATTTGTATTCATGAGCAAAATCCTATAAGTCAGTTTAAAAAAATATGGCGCTGACTTCATAAAGGGTTTTATTGATTATTCTGACTGTTATAGATTATCTTGTACTTTTTAGTGAATTTTTTGAAGGTGGTCTATTTTTCCAAAAAAATAGTAAATTTTTCAAAGTTTGTTCTCTTTTCTATTTTTTGAAATTAATTTTCTAAACAAAAATAAAAATCCTTGTATATATATTATATCATAATCAAATATACAAAAATAGACAAACTTGGTAATAAATTTTTTTGAACATTAGGAACTATCTTAGGGTGTTTTTTATTTTTAATTATAAAAAGATAAATAAACGTCATACATAGATGTATCAATGTTATATATTAGTATTTTGATAATCTTCATATCATTTTGGCTGAGTGGTTTGTTATTATGTGGTCAATTTGATAGGCTCAATAAGTTTGAGTAATAAGATGGATATTTATAACTCATTATGCTCATTGGGTTTGATAAGCTGTTAGTGGTTAATTAGTTAAAAAACAGGCTCACTGGTTTCTGTATACAGTTGGTGATTGGTTGATGTGATGGGTTTAATTAATTTTTGGTTGAGTGGTTGGTGGTTTTAGTTGTTTTAATGGATTTAATATGTTTAATATGCAGTTTAGTGTTTACATAGTTAAGCAAATAGGAAATAACTGTAAACCTATTGATGTCCATCTACCAAAATGATGTCAGATTTTATAAAGGACATTATTTATAATAACTATCAGATTAATGAATACCTACTAATTGCCCTGCCAAAATGATAAAAAATTTATTATAATCATATATAGAATTTCCCCTTTTTGCATATAAAACTTCCTCTTTATTATAAAAATCCTTATAAAATTGGAATTTGACCTAATTGGTACCATCTTAATTTATAAAAGTTTATGCAAATTTTTCTAGTATCTTAGAGTAATGTGCGCACAAACATAGAAACTCATACATACAGGTTGAATTAGGAATCTCCTTCTTTTTTAAATCAGTTAAAAAATATGAATTGGCATAAAAAACCCTGTATTATCAGTTTATCTGATAGGCTCAATGGTTTTATGGTAAAGGTTAATGGTGTATAAATTTAATTAGATATATACAATCTTATACCAAACCCAACAATGGCTATCTAGAACACTTAATTTAATCTATTTAGCTGATTTAATTGGTCCAATCTTATAATAAACTTACTGATGGCCATCTACAGTAAGAATCTAACTTTAATAAAAAAAATTAAAGAAAATTTTTTTTCTTAAAAAAAGCTAAAAAAACAAAAAGTAAAAAATAAAAATTAACCAAAAAAAAGTTGCACTAAAAAGTAAAAATTCTTTGCTATATAACTACTTCAAAATTTTATACATGTATGACTTAAAGAAAAGCAAGGCATGAGCACTTTCATACTATTTGTATAAAAAGTATGTAAAAATATTAAAATATATAAATTGTAATATAATGTGTTGTACGCATTATACAACCATAAAACATCCCTCATTACAACATATATAAACATATAAATGTATATAAATGTATATACATCTGTAATTACATATAAATATAAATTTTTCTACATACAATCATGCATATAATCATAAAAAGTGTACAAACCTTGCTTTTTTTACAGTCATACTTTTGTAAAAAATCTAGAGTTATTTAGAAAAATATTTTTATACTTTTTTGGCACAACTTTTTTATTTTTTTACTTTTATTTTATTACTTTTTATTCTTTTTCTCTTTAAAAAAAGCAAGTTTTTCTAAGAAATTTGTTTTTTTTCTTTTTTTAGCACTAGGTGGTCTCAACTTAAAGTGAGGATACACCAATCTTAGAAATTTGTTTTTTTCTACTTTTTAGTAATGTTTTGTTGAAATCATTATCAGGCATTGTATAAGTGTAATTAGTAGGGATTTGGATATTCAAAGATCTTATTTAACTGAGGAAAGCCAACCAGGGGATGGACAATACTGAGCTCAGAGGAGCTAAGCTTATACTAAACTAAAAAGTGAACAAACAGAAATAGATGAACTTATCACTCAAACTGAAACATGGAACAAAAAACTAAAATGATCCTACCAGGTTTGAGGTGGTAAACTGCTATGCATCCATGGAGGGGTGAGTGGGGATCAGGAGGTTCATCTTCCTCCTCTTTGTTGTATAGTGTACAGAAAAGAGCTGAGAGCAGGGGCGTGGGTGCATCCTCAAAATGGGGGTCAAGGTAGCATTGTGGGGCTTGCATATCAATTTTTAGTATGAGGAGGGTGGTATTTAAAGAGGTATTTCTCAGCCTTAAGGCAAACCTTGGGAAGGGTAATGAAGATGAAAATGTTGTTGCTGGTAATGTGGGTCTTTGTGCAAAATTTTGCAACCATTGCAACTTTTTGTATTGCTTTGTTAGCAACTTGATGAAATCTGAGGAATTCTTTTTATGTACTTGTTGCATTGGGGGAAGGACAGGGACAGTTAGACCTTGGCCAAGACTGCAACTGATTTTGCTACAGCCTTTCAGAGGGGGTGACAATAAGGGGAGGCAACAGCCTCTTTGGTGAGTTGGTGGTCACTTTGTAACTCATTGGCATCAGGGCATAGAGCATAATGCCAAGTTGAGAATTGAGTTGAGCAATCTGTATTTAGGTACATTTCAAGGCCTGGGCCTTGACCAAGTTGAGGACAAGATTTCCCAAATCATCAACTTTCTCCAAGTAATCCCAAGGTTTTTTGTTGAAGAAAATAGGTTGATCAGCATATAGTTGGACTGGGTTAAGTGTTTGGGTGGGCTCTTTTTGAATTTACTGGGGTCCATGCTGGCTCCTAATGGGTTGGAGTAGGAGCATTGGTTTGACATGTAGCTTCCTTGTTTGCTGAATTAGTAACAGTTGCATCTGCCACCTTGGGGAGGGGAGGAAGGCTTGTGCCCCATTTGAAGAAAGCTTTGGTATCAGAAATAGGAGCATCATGGGAGGTGTTGGACGTGTGGGCTGAAGCTTGGGCTATGGATGGGCAGAGCCGCTTTGAATGGTCCAGGGAAAAACAAATGGGGCATATGGTGCTCTCTTTATCTACTCTGGCCCAGAAAGGATGGTCAGGGGCAGAGGGGACAATGGTGCGAGGGGGAATCAAATCAGTGATTTTGGTTGAGATTAGATATATAGTTACTAAGGTGCAAGGGCCTGCAAGTTGGTTGGCTTCATTGGGAACCACAAATTGTAGAATTAGATATGCGCCATATGCTGACAATCCAGCTAACAGTTCATTAAATAAAGTATCAGGGGGTGGGTGGGGAGGCCTGCAAATTGAACCATAAGAGTAATGTCATCATGCAACTGGGTACAAGTGGTTGGGATGGGGGTTCTCTGAACACCAGGGGGAATGTTGACTGCAGTTGCAGCATCAGCTTCACAGGTGAAGCCAAGGTCAAAGTACCCAACATAGGGGTGGAGGCCAATAAAGCCTGAAGGCTGCATAGGCTCTTGAGCTAATTCTATTATTTGTTTGTTGTTGTAGGGAAACAATTTGCCATATTAACCCAGAGGCCAAATCACATCTTGCTTTGGGGGAGTGCAATGGGGCTACAAAGCACCACTTGGGAGCGTGCAAGTTGGAGGGCGAGATCCTTGGGGGTAACATATTGGCCCAAGGTGTTGTGGGGCTGGTCAATCTATTTTAATTCATTTTCCTGCTGGGAGGAAGATACTGGGGGTTTCACCACTACCCCATTCTTGGAGCAGCGGGAAGTAGGGCTAAGGACATTTGGGCTTTGCTGTGTGTCAGTTCTTCAAAGTTGTTTAGTTTTGCTTTAATCTTTAAATTTGCTCAAAAGTGATATCAAGCAAAAACCCTGGATATTCAAAAATCAACATTATATATTGAGTATTCTCATATTTATAATATATTAAAAAATTTTATTTAATCTTTCATTCTACAGAGTAATCAAATAGTGAATTTTTTCATTATTAAAAGATAATTTTAAAGTTAACAAAACTTTTTATTTTCACTTGTATACATTTTGTATAGATATGTTATATAAGATATGTTATATTTACACCTGAACTTATTAACATTTCATTTAATTAATTAACTATCAAATTTTTTGTCAAATGTTTTTATGAGTTTTTTTTTAAAAATTACACATTTGATCCATCTCTGATAATGTATCATTATTACAAAGTTTACTTCCAGTTAATTTGGAGTTGTCCAATTCTTTGGTTTTATATCAAATGAGAGATCTAACTTATTTTGGGACCATCTAGTACTAAAAAAGAGAGATCTAACTTATTAAGGCTGATATATGCTTGACCTTCATTAGATAGCTTTTGCCCTAGATAAACAACAGCATAGTCCACATTGCTACATTTCGTTTTATTGATGGTTAATGACAATGATAAAAATAATGGCAAGCTTCATCGTTCAGCAGTTCTGTAGCTATACAAAGAGGGAAATTAAATGGCTTTTGGTTGTATTGCGTGAGAGATGTCTCTGCCAAAGTCTATTTGGACTGATGGTATTTCATTCTTGTAAAGTTATCCTCTACAGAAGTGTCCAAATGATCTCAGTCACAAATCCTCTTTCTCTATTGACAAGACATCTGGATACATCAATGTCAATTGCAACATGACTTTTGCTCCAATGAAATTTTCAATTGCTTTGACAAAACTCCAGTGTTGTTAGTGTCATTTGGTATAATAGTATCCAAGTGGGCATCATCTCTCAATGCTTAAGTGGCATCCACAAGTTGACCTTGCACTTAGATCTTGAAGATTTTAGTGCCTTTACTTATAATGTTCTTCTGTACCTTTTTGTTGCAATCATTGACTTGAAGATTGGTCAGGTTTTTTTTGTAATGTTCTTCCTACTATAAATTCATCATACATGTTGATGTTAACTTTATCCATCAATGAATCTATATGTTTGCTGTGAGTTTTTCAACTGTAAGTGCATTTAGAATGCTGATGAATGTTGTATCACCATGTTGTCTCGTTTTCTCTTTTAATACAACTAGAGCTAACAGTTGCCAAAAGTGTGTATCTGGAAGCAAATGTTTTGGCTGTTGGAATAATTGTTTCCACTTACTGGTGGTAGCAGCATTGTTGAATATTTGGGTTTCGCCTGATGGCTGGTTCGTTGGTTGGTGGAAACTGCAGCTTTGAGCGTCTATTGTGTGAGGACAATAGACAGGATGGTGCTTTAAATTTATGATATAGCTTTTTGGTAATACTTCAATTGTATACCCAGTCATTCACTTGGACGATGGCACGCTGCCCTGATCCTACTGATCCTAAGTGAAAATCGACTTTAATATAAAATAAAGTGATAACACAAAAAGTTTATAAGACAAATTATAAACTTAGTCCAGAAGTTAAAGGATGTTTTTGTTAGTGTAAATGCAAGGGTTATCTATAGGATTCAATGTTAACCACATCTTACCCATGACGCCTTACTTTCAGTGGCCCTTGGCCACATAAAAAGTTTGTAAGGACATCTACAAATATATTGACTCAGGGCATCATGCTCAGCCTCAGAGTCAGAGTAAATACCATCATCATTCTTGAGATGGCGTTTCATACACATCTTCAAAATAGCTGAACTGATTCACTTTCATGTGCAATTGGCAGCACATACCAAGGCAATTCATATCACTAATTAGTAATTATTTTGATTGAAAACTTGGCTGACATTAAAAACTAATTTTGACATAAACCAACAAAGCCCACATGCCCGAGTCATTAAATCAAAACTTAAATTTAAGTTCAACCTAACTAACAAAGCCCTCAAGCCTGTGTTATCATAGTCAAATATAATTAAGTGAAATTGCTAAGTTGCAAGTCCCAAGTTCAGATACTTAGGATACACCTGAACCATATTCATTGATATTAAATATCTGACAATTAGGTCCAGTAAATTCCTCAACAAGCATCAAATATACCAAATACTAAGATATTGATACCTCCAAAAAGCTCCATGTTGTTTTTCAATTTTCAGGTGTGATTCAATTATTTTAGCATTTTGAATAGTACCATTGAGATCTCAAATATATGAAAAAGAACTTTTTTATTTTTCCACTTTAGTTACATAAATCTGAGATAGTTTCCACTAAACATTGGCATATCATGGACGTTTTTGCTATTCTTTTGAAAGGTAATCTTAGTAATTAGTGTAACTTTACACCACCCACTAATTGTGCTGAAACGCCAGTGCTGGAGCCAACTTTCACAGCATGTTTGTTATGACATCAAACTAACTTAACTCTTTAGCAGATTTAATAGTAAAGGTTTTCAGTTCCAACTTAACCTGTTTCTTAAGAGCCATTTATGATATGAAGTTCCTTCCATATGATTGTGAATACTTTGAGTTTTGCTCTGAAATATTTCACATTGGCCAGCAAAAAATCCTGACATGTCTGTGAAATTGCACATCATCCATCTGTTGTTCTACAACTTCATCAATTTCTTACATCTTTATTGGTTCTGCATTTGAAATATTGAAGACATTAATATGGTTGCAGGCATTTTCAAGTTGTTGATCTCATTGATAAAAAAATTATATGAATACTAGTTGTTCCAAAGTTTTTCTTGAGATAATAATGCATCTCTGGCAGAGTTAAATCCTTCAAGTTGTTTTTTTCAGAACAATATGGCATAATTGAAGGAGAAGGCTGTAGTAGAAGTTTTCTGGATCAGATGTAGCCATGAGTATGGAACTTTTAAGACTGCAGGTACATTTTAAATGACATTTTCTTTTTTCAATCAGAGTTATCTGTTGCTTCCTTGTCTGAAGTGGTATATTGTCATGAGCGTCCTAGTTTATTCTATCTTCGTTGTTTTCCTGTCCTTTAGCATAATGTAGCTGAAATGTCATTGGAATTCCCTCAAGGTCGTGCTACTAAAGTCATAAGTTGGATGCTCAAGTGGATGTTTTTCATAATACATGAAGCTGTTGGTGCAATATCCAAGTGCTTGGACAAACTAATCAACCTGTGAAAACTTTTATCTTTGTTCAAATTATGAGTGTTTAAGAAAAAAATGCTTTGTTTTGAGCTTTCCCATTAGTTGAGGTGGTACAACCTGAGAGCGCATTCACATTCTGAAACCTGGCGTTAATTCATCAAATGCGTGCAGATTTTGAATAATCTAGAGGATATGTTAGTTTACTTTCAAAAAATTTTCTGGATTGCTCATGATACACTTGCATTTAGCTTTGTAGGTTCCATTTTTTGATAATTACTTAGCGATATAATATGCTATCAACTCATTTGATCTAAATAGTTAAATATCTTTATTGGCTTGCCATATCTTTGAAGTGTTTGATTGTAGTTGTTAACCCAATGTTTTCCTTCCAACGTTTTAGAAGGCATTTCTTCCACTATTGTTAATGAACTTATCTGATGAGTGAGTGATGATGCAAAATTCTGTGCACGTTTATATTGGAAAGCTAAATTGACAAGTTGTAGCCATGTTGTTTTTTACATGTAGGTGTGTGATGATGTACTTAAAATTTTTTACAATGCTATGCAGTTCATCATTTAATGACATTTCACAATTCAAACTTCATTAAATATGAGTATTCCTTAAGGTGTCTCAAATGATAAACTTATTAATAAATAATACCATGTGAAGATAAGGACTTCTATGATTCTCAAACCTGATGCAACATCTGAAATTTTAATTTTTCCACCAAATTATGATCATTAATCCATATAAACTTTATCAGTGCTTGAACTCATATCATGAAATGTCTGCTCATAATTACTGGATATTATTTGATAATTTTTGGGTTGCATGTACATCCAGAGAACTTTGATAAGTGTTCATTATACCATCAGCTATCAATAACCACTTTTATATTTTAAACTAATGTAAAGCATCAAGCTCAAGGTAATAAAGTATGTTGGCAAAACTAAGGCATCTAAGTTGGTTGATGAATGTACTTAAAACTTCTTGCCAGTAATCATATGATCCTCTTAAAATTTTTATATAAAGCTGAACATCATTAAACATGCCTTCTAGTCCTTCAAATTTTCCGTCCACAAGCTACTATATTTAACTTAGGATAATAATATTCAAGCATGCATAGTGTGGAGAAGCGGCAACCATTTTTGGAACCATAAATTGCTTCCTAAAGTCTGCCTTGAAAATATTGCAGTGGTTTAATTTACTTTTCAATACTTCTTTAATCCAATTATGCCGTATGGAAAAAGAGAGAACCATGATAATTCTTTTGCTTTCAATCCAAGCTCTACATCGACTATGTTGTCATGACTCTTCCTTCAGATTTTGTTGCCATTTTTATGAACTTTGATTTCACCTTAAACATCTGGTTATACATAATTAATTGGGGCTATTAATGAAGTTTGTAGCAGTTGTGTTAAATTGATTTGTTGTTAAATTTCCACCTCATAGGTGTGAAACTCTTCTATGACATCATTTTTTATATGAACAGAAGTGTAGTCAATGGTATACTGAATATTTTTATATCCTGTTACTTTCTTGAATATGTGTGTAGGTTATTCCATATCAATGCACTAAATCATGCATGCTCTACCACTAAATATAGCTCTAGATCTTTTTAGTAATAAGAGTGCAAATTTGTGTAATAGAACTTTGCATCATAATTTATAATTTTATAAGAATATGAAGCTGATATTAGAATGATGGCACTATGAATTTTAAATAGCTACAACAAAGCTTCACAAACTATAAGTCTGGAATTCCTCAATTCATATATTTTTGTGTAAGCTTCCAAATAGAAGTGTTCTTCATATTCTATGGAGAATGATTTTCATACATGATCAAATCTTGCTTGAAAAAATCAAGGTTACAAGTCAACAAATAGATGCCTTCTATGAGGTATGCATTATTTTATTGTCCATGAGAGTGTGAATTGTTGTAACATATTATCAACTTCTATCATATACTATTCATGGTGTTGGTAGTACATAGAATGGTGAGATTACAGAAGCTCTAACAAAATTTTTCAAAGCCATTATACATCTTTGAGCTCCTGAATATGGTGATGTGATAATTCCAATTTACCTTGATGCCATGGTGCTTTAAAAACACTTAACTTAATTAATTGAAATGTAAAATCTTGTTTTATATGGCTCATCTTGATTCAGTGGTTTTTTCAATTTGTTCTGTGATTTTTATCATTTATTTCTCATCAAGTTAATTGTTGTGATCAATTGTGACATCATGATATAGTAACTTTTGATATAAATCAACTAATGTTTAACATCAAGTATTTTAGTATAAGATATTGAAAATTCTCACATTGCATTTTAGTTTTCAAGACATTCTATAGCAATTATAAGCCAAAAACTCCCAATGATCTAGGTAGCATTCGTGGTAATTTCAAACTGACTTCAAAAATGTCTTAAGCGAATAAGATTCCTTGTCATTTGAATCCATACTGTCCATATTAACCATCAAAATTGATTTTGATGAATGGTATTAATTTATGACAGTAATCATTATTCTGGCTATGAGAGTTTCTTAATACAGTCTGGAACTGGTATTAGTTAAAAGGTTGTTCCAATAAGCCTTTGGTGGTGCTGTGATTTTGTGGCTTGATACTTGACATTTACAGCAATAACAAAGTAGTAATTAATTTTTTGTTTTAATTCATTTGGCATATATGATGGCTTTGTTGCTGGATTTTGGAGTGTTGCAATATAAATTTGGATAGCATCATTTATGTAAGGCTTTCCACTAAGGGTAAGAGACTAGTTGTGACTACTACCCCTTTTCAGATAGGAAAGGCCAATTAATTTTGGAAAATTTTACTATACTTGCGCTCACCCCAATCCCCTTCTTCCTAGCACTTGGTATGCTAAAAGGATTAAGCTCATGTGCAGATAAATCCCTCAACTCTACCAAAATTTTAGAAGTACACCAGGTAAGTCCTAAAATACCGCCTCCCATTTTCCAAAAATCTGGAAAATTCAAAAATCTGAAGGCGTTACAAAGCTCAAGTTATAAAAATTCAATCTCTCTTAAAAATTTGAGAATACTGACCCCAGTTTACCCTCCCTCCCATTTTACCCAATATCCCTTTTTTTTTAGTACTAGATGGTCCCAACCCAAGGGGGGGATTCATCGATGTTTATTGAATTACGCCTGGGCTCCTAAGAGCCTGAGGCGAGGGAAGGAGGGAGGAGGCATCGAGAAAGGGAGGGGGTTTGCGCGCCAGAGCCGTGCTGCAGTGACAACTGAGCGGGGGAGGGTTGGCGACATAGTGCAGACCTTCAGGGCCATCTCAAAGTGTACCTGAAAGTGGGTGATCATGTGTGGAAGGGTCCACACCTGCTGGTCAAAGGCAGCACGAAGGAAGGAGTTATGGATGGTCCAGATGGCTGTGGCATAGGCGAGGACACGGAGGGGTCGGTGGCAACCAGGCAATGTCTGCTCAAACATGAGGTCTTGCACAGGGTGTCCAGACCAGGGCTGAGCATGGAGGAGCGCGCGGGCCTTTGGCCAAAATGCGGCGACACCTGGACAGGTGAAAAAACGATGGAGGTGGGAGTCAATAGGCTCCACACAGCGGGGGCAGCTTTGGTGCTGGAAGGTAGGGCCAGTCCGGTCCCCTGTCCTGTATGAACAGTGGAGCACTCTCCATAAGGTGTTGGACACCTTTGCTGACAGAATGGGGTGATAGACGTCCTTCCACAATTCCTTAAGGTCAAATCTCACGGAGGGAGGGAGGAGCTCAAGGAGTCTTGGGCGGATGGGAGGACGATCTTGGGGGTTGAGGCGAGTTGTGACAACTTGTCCATTGTGCACAATTGCATGGCGACGTGGGCTGAGGCCAGGGCCTTCCCTTCTGTATGGGAAGGCATGGTGGATCCGCGCGCCTACTCGTTTCAGGGCAAGGAGAGCCTGGTTCCAGTAGGGGGATGAGGATGGTTTTAGGCGATGGCCTGGGTGGTTTGTGAGCCACTCCCCTAATGAGGTCAGAGATGCTCTAGGAAGACCCAGAGCTGCTGACACTGACTGGCGGAGGGCGGGCGCCCATTGGGGCATGGGGGTCGCGTCCCAGCAGACAATCGGCCAAAGGAACTTCAGGAAGATTGTGGTGGCGTGGGATCGCGTGTCCAGAAGCCCTAGGCCCCCTTCATTGCAGGGTCGGGCAATGGTTGAGAGGGCTATTGGTGGATGGTTTGAGCCCCAGATCCAACAGTGGAGGAGTACATTGAGCCGCGTATAAAAGGCATCTGTGAATGGGCAGACGTGCGCTAGGAACCAGACTTTGGAGAGGAGGAACACATTGGCCATCAGAGCTCGACCCTGGGGGGTGATGTGCCGCCGATTCAAGCTGGCAATCCTGGAGTTAACTACTGCAAGGAGCAAGTCCTCATTGTCTTTTAGCGCAACTCCTTGTTGGTTGGTGAGAACGCCCAGGTGACGGAAGGTACCGCGCTCAGGTTCAATACCAAATGGTGGGGGAAGGTGGGGGAGCCGACCTGTACAACTGTTGTCTTGGAGGTGTTGACCATGGCGTTGGACGCCTTGGTGTACCTCTCAATGGTCACAGCAGCGAGGGCAACATCCCCAGGGCAGCCAAATGCAATGGCAGTGTCATCTGCAAATGCCATGGTGCGTGTGGGGGCTTTACCTGGGACCAGAATCCCTGTTAGCTTGTCCTGTAAGGAGGCCAAGAGGGGGTCAAGGGTGATGTTAAAAAGGATAGGGCTCAGGGGGTCCCCTTGCCGGAGACCTTGCCCAACTGGTACTGCCACTGTAAAACCCATTGGCGCCAGGACTCTGGTGTGGAGCTGGTCATAGAGCGATGATATCCAGCGCCTAGCTGCGGGTGAAAGATGGAAGCGGGCCAGGGAAGCATCAATATACTTCCAGGCTACCCGATCATATGCTTTCTCCATATCCAGAAGAGCCACAAAGCCATTCACCTTACGAGAGTTATCAGTCAAAGTCACGTGAAGGTCATTATAGTTGTCCCATAACGACCTCCCCGGAATAAAACCGTGCTGGGATGGGGAGAGGCGAGGCGACACCCATTTGGTGATGCGGTTGGCCAGAAGCTTCGTGAAGAGCTTGTGGTCTGTGTTGATCAACGCTATGGGGCGCCAGTTCGCCAGGTTCTCACGGTCTGACTTCTTGTGAATGAGGGTCGTGATTGAGCCTCTGGAGTCGGGGAGGACCTCGCCATTCACCAAGAGTGCAGCGAAGAGGTCGCGGAGGGTTCTGGCTATCACTGCAGGTTCCAGAAGGTACACCTCAAAGGGTATTCCATCTGGGCCTGGGGCTTTAAGCCGTGGGGATTTCAGAAGGGTTTCCATCACCTCCTGGATGGAAATAGGCGCCAGTAGAGCCTCATCAGCCCGTGGGTCAATGGGCGGCTCTGGAGCCCGCCACAGGAAGTCTTGGACGTCCGATGGGTCCACCTGGGTGGCATGGAAGAGGCTGGAGTAGAAGCGGTGTAGTTCCTGCGTGATTTCCTCCTTATCTGAAGTGGTTGTAGTGCCAATCTTCAGTGCAGTAATATCCTGCGCTGTTGACCGGGCTTTCTGTTTCTGAAAGAAGAAGCGGGTGGGGCGTTCCCATTGAGCATAGTAACGAGATGTTGTAAAGTTTGCTGCCCGTTCTTCCTGCAGTGTGAGCTCCAAGCGGAGTGCTTCCTGCGCCGCTTCCCAGTCTTCCAACCATCTGGGAGAGGGCGAAGGCTGGCAGTTTCGCTCTAGATGTCTGATTCTGGCTTCCGCCCTTTTGACTCTGGCGCGAGCTGCAGTCATCTGGGCTTTGGCACAGTTGTAAGCAACGCGGGTGATGCCCTCCTTGGTCACCGCCCATCTAGCCTTGTGGTCAAGCAGGTGGGGTGGGGGGAGGTGAGAGTCTCCCGGATGGTCATAGACAGCTTCTCCTTAGTGAAGGGGTTGTTGAGAAGAGCTGGGGCAACCATAGGCCAGAACCTACGCGACGGTCTAAGTGTGGTGGTGAGGACAACGGTGAGTGACCTGTGATCACTCAGATGGTTGTCACGAGAGATGGGAGAGGAGACGCGGCCAATTAGCAGGGGGCCAATCAGTGCCATATCTATGCGTGACGCTGACTGGAAAGCTCCTCCATCATACTGGATCCTAGTCATGCAACCTAGGCCAGACGCGGATGGTGGAAGCGCATCTATAAAGCCACTCAGGCGAAGGAAATCCTGGAGGCGACTTGATCCAGGGCGTTCCTTTGCTGCAGGGGGTAAGAGTCACGGACGCGACTTATGGTTGTGTTGAAATCTCCTAAGAGAACTGTATTCCGTGGGAGATTGAGTTGGAGGAGCTCTTCCAAGAGCCGATTTTGCTCCTGACCTGCATTAGGCAGGTAGATGCTTGCAGCGAAGAAGGAGAAGTCAGGAGTGGTGAGTTTGGCCAGTAAGAGGCGGCCACCTAGATATTGTGAAAAAGAATGGGTTTTAACCCAGGGATTCAAAACAATAAGGGCGGCATGGTTTGTCCAGAAGGAGTTGCCTCCAAACTGTTCATTCCATGCAGATTGTTCGTGGGGGAGGATATGGGGCTCCTGGACAGCAGCGATGTCAATTTGTGCTGACCTGAAGTTTCAGAGGAGGCGGGCTCTCCGCTTAAAGTCCCGCAACCCATTTGCGTTGATGGATTGCAGGGCCAGGGTGCTGCCATGGGGACTCATAGCTGTTCCCCTCCATGTCCTGGGGGTTGCCAGCGCTTAAACCTGCTGCTGTGAGGCGGCTAGTTTTGAGTCCTTTAGCTTGACTATTAGCTGCAATCCGTGAGGAGCGTCGAGGGTTCTGAGGGGAAGGAGAGGGTGGGGGGCGGAGGACCCAGTAAGCCAGCCTAGGATGCTGCCCCCGCTCCGTTGCAGGGGAAGGACCTGAGGGTGCTCAATGGTGACCTCCGCGGTGTCCCCATTTGATGAGTCTGAGTCCATATTCACTTCCTCCAACACTGCAAAGGATCCGCGCGAAATGGACTGTGGGGTTGGGGTAGGACTCTTTGAGGTGGCACTTCTACTGCAGGCCGCGAGTTGCCAGTCCATGCTGGTGGGCATAGCTCCATTGGGAGCTGAGGGCTGATGCGATAAATCGCTGGTGGGGGTTGGTGGGGGTGCCGCGGAGCCCTGAGTGGGGGTGGCTGACGAGGGGCACCCTGTGGGAGATGCCTTGCGCTTGGTGAGAGAGGGAGTTGACTCTGGGAGATTGGAGGGGGTGCCCATTGGAAGGGGGGCATGAGCGCGAAGGTATCCCACACCAATAGTGGGGTTAGCTGTTTCAACTGCTAGGCGTAAGGCCTCAGGGGACAGGTCTTGAACGGGAACCCATTGTGTGGGTTGTGGAATTGCTGCTGCAGCCATGTGGGATCGTTTTTGGCCTGGTTTAGGCCCCTGGGTGGTGGCTAAGAGGGCTTGTTTTCGAGCTGTGCAGCCACTATACAAGTGTCCAAGGGCGTTACACCATGAACACCGGGGGCGCGCCTGATCAGGGTCGACAAAAAAGATCTCAGGGCATGCCCCAACTACCGCCACACGAGGAATAACCTCAATGTTATGGGATACAGTGGGGGAGGGGATGAATGACGCCCTAGCAGTGCGAGCTCTTTGAGTGGGAGCATAGTAAGAGGGGACGCTAAAGTCCACTGAAAGAACAGACCCAAACTCCATTAAACCACGATGGAGTGCCAGTTTAAGAGACTCAGGATCAACAGTCGTTGGTAGGTTGAAAAAGTAACCCATGAAATTTTCTCCAGGTGAGAGCGTGTGCGGGAGATGCGAAGAGATCCGCGTGGAATAATGACCTGGAGGGTGGCAGCATGGTCAGCAAGGGCAGCTTCAGTGAAGCCCACATCGATGTAGTGGCCCTCCACTGATTCATGGATGGTGGTGTTAATAGGGAATGTCTCCGCAATCGCTGCAAAGTATGAGAAGTAATCCTCTGTATAGAATTCAACAGGGTTATGCCCATAATAAAGGCGAATTGCGTGGGAGAGGGTTGAGCGAGGTAGAGCTTTTTGAGCTCTAGTTTCGGCCCATTTCTTCTTAACATCAGCAATAAACGCCACTTCACGGGGATCAGCTTTGGGTAGCGATGGTGCCAGAGGTTTTTGCCACGCCCCAGTGGCTCCTTTGGTACGTTTGTGTTTGCTTTGGGCTGCAATTGCAGGTTGAGTGTGAGCTGGTGGTTTGGACAAGTTTGCGGAGTTCCCTTGTTTCTGGAATGTTACAGCAGTTGCTGGCGTCATATTAAATTGAGGGGCGGTTTGTTGGGCCTCGCTAAATTGGGGAGGCCCATCCAGATTGGAATTAACTCCAGCCAGTTGGGAGGAGGGAGATGTTTCATCACCATCCCAATCTATTTGGGTAAATTCAGCCCGAGTATTTGCTGTGATTTCGTGGGCAAAACTCACTGGCTGATTGGTGAATTGGTCATTTTCAGCATATTGAGATAAAGTGCCGACTTGAGAAGTGCCGATTATGGGGTTTAAATGGGACAGGTGAGATTGGAACTGGTGTGAAGTTCCAAAATCTGAACCATTTAAATCCCCATTGGGAAGAGTAGATTGTCCCAATTTGGTGCTTAGTGAACCAGAATGTGCGGCTAATCCAACCTTACATCCGAGGGTTTGGGGGCCAGGTGATTGTTGGGCCTCGCTAAATTGGGGAGTCTCATCCAGATTGGAATTAACTCCAGCCAATTGGGAGGAGGGAGATGTTTCATCACCATCCCAATTTATTTGGGTAAATTCATCCCGAGTGTTTGCTGTGATTTCGTGGGCAAAACAAATTGGCTGATTAGTGAATTGGTCGTTTTCAGCATATTGCGATAAAGTGCCGACTTGAGAAGTGCCAATTACAGGGTTTAAATGGGACGGGTGAGATTGGAACTGGTGTGAAGTTCCAAAATCTGAACCATTTGAATCCTCATTGGGAAGAGTAGATTGTCCCAATTTGGTGCTTAGTGAACCAGAATGTGCGGCTAATCCAACCTTACATCTGAGGATTTGGGGGCCAGGTAGCTGGGTATCGCCCCTCATGGAGGGAGCCAGAAACACGGCGTCAGCAATAATAGATGGGGCTGAATTAGCTGACACAATGGGGGAGGTGAATGTCTGGATGGGCTGAGTTGCATTCAACTGAGCAGACGCCATTAAAACAGCGTGGGTGATGGCCTCCTTGGTTGGAGGGGGCCCAGCGGGTTGGTGGGAGGCAGCACACACAGAGCTGTTAGGCGTGCAGGTTGCAGAAGTGCGATCAGGTGAACTGGCGCTAGTTGGAGTAGCTCCAGGTTGGGGGGTGGTGCCTGCTTTCATGGCTGCTGCTTGAGAGCGGGTGATTCTGGTTGACCCTGAGGTGGGTAACCAAGGGTTGCTTTGTTTGGGGGTGGTGCTGGCTCGTTTGGCATAGCCTGCGGGTTCTTTTGCGGGGTTTCCCGCCATATTTGCTAATAGTTTTCGTAAATCTCTTTAGTGGAGCTAAATTTCAGGCTGAATTGATTTTCGAAAAGTGATGCTTAGCAGAAAGAGATCTTTACCCAATATCCCTTTGTGACATCTTTAGATATTTTCTATCAATTGAGATCCAGACTTCTGAAGATGAAGTGCGCTCAATTCAGGAAAATTTTCAAAAATTTTTTTAAGATAGCTAAATTGAGGGGCATTTAATCATGGTGAACCCCATCACCTCCCCAACCTCAGTTCCCACACCACCTCATGAACTACCCCTCTTCCACCCTCAGTTCTCACATGACTTGTGAACTGACCCTCTCCCAAAGCGCAAACTTAGGAACCTGCAAACAGAGAAGATTCTTAAAATTAAGCTTTAGAACCCAGGTGCCACAAGTTGTAATATCCCATTTCCTATATAAAGGCCATCGCGTTTACTAGTGAGAGTACTGGCCTATTTTGTTTTTCTGGTTTCATTTTAATTCTAAATAAAAAACATTTCCCCTCCCATCATTTGTTTTTGTCATCTTAAAGATTTTTGAGCACCATGGCGCCAGTCAGGATTCTCCCTTTATTGGAGGAAGCCCTGAATAAGGGTCACAACCCATCTATGGGCGGGTGCCAGATTGGGCTCCCCATTAATTTGGGTGTTTAAATCTGAAGTATTGGTATCAGCCCCAATAAGTCTATAAGTAATAATTGACACTATAAACTAATTCTGAGGATGTCAAACAATTGGGTTTGCAGAGAATTACCATCTGATGCCAAACCCAATCAATTACCCCTTTTTTGGGATCACTGGTGAATTATGCTAAGGATCGCTTTTCTCCCTTTTTATTGATACTTATAAAATTTATATTAAAGGCAACCAATGCTGACACTTTCCCTATCCAATTCCTCCCCTTCCTAATCCTGATTATAGCATCAAGGTCATATAATTACCTTGCAGCTTATTTCAATAAATTACCAAGTCTCACAATCTCTTTTCCAATTAAGCTTATTTAAGGCATTGATGGCCTATTAGCTTTCTGGGGCTTTTTTTTTTTTAGTGATGGTCCTTAAATTAATAGGGGTCAGATTGGAGTTGCTCTCCCATGTCCCAACAAATTGGTGCTCCCTGCCAGATGCCCCTGAGTTCTCATTGAGAGCTAAATTTAAGGAAGGAGGAGGGGCAGTTGCTGCTGAAAGCCTTTGGCCTGAGGCTTACCCTGGCCTAAACAACCCAGGAGGTATGACCTGGCTTGGCCCCTGATCCACCAATTTGGCGGTCAAGCCATGTTGGAAGCAGTAGGGTCATTTGGGGAGTCCACAGGATGGTTTGATTCTGGATACTGGGCAGACAAGCTCAGGGTACTTTGGTCCCTTATCAAGAGGACAAGCCAAGATGAGGGGGGACTAAGGGCCTTAAACCTAGCTTGGGCGGCCAAGCCCAGGTTACAGGGTACGATCCCCAATGCCATTTCTTATACCAATGTTGGGACCTATTCCTGATGCCAGGTGTCATCCTCAATGCCAGTACCTCTTCCCAATGCTGGATCCAGCGCTGATGTCAGGTGTCATCCCCAATGCTGGGACCTCTTCATGATGCTGGGTATTAATCCTGATGCCAGATCTTACACCAATGATCCCACCTCTGCTCTGACCCCTAGCCAAGGCTTGGAGGAGGCTCTGTCAGAATTCCTGCTTTGTTTGGGAAGCCCAAACTAGGGGTCACAATCCACCTACAGGTAGATGCCAGATTGGAATCACCATTAACTTGGGTTGAGCCCAATCCAAAGTATTTGGGATTGGCCCCAATAAATAATTAATTTATAATTGACACTGGTAACTAATGACAAGGATGTTGAATAATTTGGTTCATGGGGAATACTATCTGACACTGAACCCAATCAATTAACCCTTTCAGGATCTCCAGAAAATTATGCTGAGGATGGTCTCACTCCCCTTGTATAAATATTTATATCATTTATCTCAATTAGCAACCAATGCTGACATTTTTTTATTATGAAATCTCTTCCTGATCCCATTTTAGCCTTAAGGTCATATAATACCTTGCAGCTTATTTCAATAAATTACTCATCTTGCAATCTCTTTTCCTAATTTAGCTTATTTAAGGCCTTGATGGCCTATTAACTCACAAGGGGCTTCAGGCCCTGAATTAATAGGGGCTGGGTTGGAGTTTGGCCTCTATGTCCCAACAGCGCCCATCCAGGTCAATTAGGTGCAGCTGCAAAGATGGCGCTCCCCAAATAAACTAGATGTTTTAGGACTACCATGACATCAGTTGCTTAGTACTCTGGTGGCTGAGAGGTACCCACCAGGGTACAACCAGATCAAACTGGGGTTTACCAAATCTAACAATTTGACACCAATTTCACAAATACTGTCACAAAATTTTTTAATTGCATTTTGAATTGTTTACAAATGGCATTTAAAGCCTGATGTTGTTGACAAATATGCTACAAGTAAATTTTATGCTCTTCAGGTGTCTCTTCTGCAAGGTACTGTAATTAACAACGTTGTTGAAGTGCCAATTGAGCTCCACACTGTTTTGATGTTTCAGCAGCTCTTTGTTATTATTTTATTACCATATAAATCTTTCCTTGAACGTTTTGCTTCATTTTCATATGTCTTTTTGTCCAGATATTTCTTCCACTTTTTTAAACCTTTTTTTGAGTTGTATTCTTTATTCATTGTTTTAAACAATATAATTAGAAAATTACCTGAAATTAAAGAATTGTTCTTTTAGATGGTTTATACTTGCTTTTTTCTAATTTAATAACATTTAATGGATGTTACATAGATGATGATCACTGGTGACCACTCATGTCCAAATCTCTTTATTTTCTATTATCATTATAGAGAAAAACAACAAAAACTGGTGCTCTAATGCAACTCAAAGCGCCTCCATATACAGGAACAGAAATAGTTTCCACCCTTAGTATATCCTTACAAGGGAATATCTGCAAAATTATGATGGAATACTGTATCCCATCTGACCTTAGTATCTGTGCCAAATTTCATCAATAGGTTATTTTCAGGAAGTGTGTTAAGAGAAATATGTAAGTTTTTAACACAAACAAGGTTATAAGTTAAAGAAAATCAAGTAAAAAAACCACTAGAAACCACCAGCCACTTTGCAAAACTAATAGAACCTATTCTTTTGACCTATCACTAACTGCTTGGTATAACTATTGAACATATCTGATCAACTATATTGACTTGGTAAAACCATTAAATCTATCTGATAAAACACACCATATCAACTATAAGCACTAACCACTCAGCTGAAAACTAATTGAACCTATCAAATATGACCAAGCATCGTCTGTAAATTTATACAAATAAAATACTGAGATTATCATAATACTAAACTGTCTGATCACCATCTATATGATTTACTTACTTATTACAATGATTTTGGGATATGAGGTGGGTGTAATTATAGTTAAGTTTAGTTTATGATAAATAGTTAATTTAGTTTATAGTTAGTAATTATAGAAATTGGATGGCTAAACTTCATTTCATATTAAACTTACTAATGACCACTACACTTAATTATATGATTATAATAGTTTAAAAAGGTATTTTGCTAATATTAAATAATTATAGAATTTATATATGAAGATATGCATATCTGATAGATAAACTTATGATAATTATTGAATATCTCAAATTACATCAAGGTTCTGATTTGTTACACTCAAGTTTCAAGTCTAGCTTTTATAAAATATTTGGCTATCATAATCAAAGCTAAACTTTTTGAGGTGCACTTTAAAATCATTTTAGATTATAAAGGGGAAAATTAATTTAAAGCAAGATATTTTTTTAGAAGTGATATGTGAATCTGATGGAATTATATCTTGTAGGAACAAATGTATGTTAATTTTAGCACTTTATAATATTTTATATATATGTATAGTTTTTAAGAAAAGCTGGTATCTTCTATGTAAGCAGAGGCATTTGTTGGGATGGTGGTTATATTACATATTAACCATATTCCACTTGCAGTTAAATCAAGAATGTTGGAGCATCAGGCCTCATGTATTTCAACAGCTAGCACCCCCTAGATTCCAGCAAGTATCACTTTATTTATGCAAGACATTATATAAATTATAAAGCACATATTTTGAACTAAATAGTTAATATTTGGTTTCTTCAAATCATTGATGACAAAAAGTCTTAAATTTTAGTACTGAGACATCTTAAAGCAAGTTATATAAATATTCAACTATTCTGTAAAAATCTTTAAACAATAGAATACAAAAAGAACAAAAAATAAGTATAAAAGCATTTTATCAGAAGATCAAAAGTAAGGAAAATATTCATAGATCTGATATAAAAACTTATGAAATATTCAATACAAAAAATGATACAACGTATTTGTTGTCTTAGTTACACATTCAAAGATAGCTTTGATAGTGTAATTGCCTCAAGATATATAAAAGCTGTGGGTTTGGTCAGTAAAATCTTTTCATGAACTATGCTTGAGATCAAGGTGCATTTCAAATAGCAACTGTAAAAATTAGTACAAGATTTAGTTAGAGAAGTACCAGTTCAGATACTTCCTTTGATAAGATGGCAATGACAGATAACTTTATGTTCTTAAAATCATCTTCAATTAAATCTGCATGATGAAGGACAGCTCACTAAAGTATAGACTCTTCATCTAGAGGTGCACCAAATAGAATGCAGCCTCCACAGCAAAATATGAAGGCTATTAATTGGTAAATATTATAAGTTTTTTATAGAAGTTCTAATTTTTTTAAATTATCTTTTTATCTTATTATCCTCAAAAGTTTTTTAACCTCTACCTCAAATATTTTTTTCTTTTTATCTTAGTTTTCCAAGTTTGTTCAACAAAGTCCCACTGCTTAAGATTTTAACCCTTATCCGGTTAGCAAAAACAGCAGATATATATTATAGATTTAGGAGGATAGGAGGATATTAATTTAAAGACCAAAACTTTCTGTGAAAGAAATTGGATATAGTAAAAAGATGTGCAATCTATGTTCAGCTATTCTGTCATAAGGCTGAAAAGAGTTGTTATATAAACCAAAGATAAAATAGTATGCAGATAAAGCTGTTTCTGCTTTGGGATCTTCAACTAAATATATAAATATAATAAGTTCACCATTTTTGCTCCTTGGAACCTTTGGGAAAGTAATTGGATAAGCGGGAGGCTGGGTGAAGCAGTTTTTAGGAAAGCTCACTTTTTAACAATTAATGATAAATGCAAGTAATTGAGCTCTTCTAGTTATCATTTAAAGAGTCATTCCTTAAGTAGATAATGTTTAAAATTCTGATGCAATAAATGTATATGTTTGCCAAAGCCTAACTAACTTAACTTAACAAATTTGCTTTCAATGTGAAAAACTCAATTGGTATTTGTAAACTAGAATTAGTAAATTCATATTAAACAAATTGGAGCTATTAAATCAGCATAAAGCCATCAACCACTTGACAAAACCATTTAAACTATTAGATTAACCAATAACTTACTTACTAATAAGATTAAAAATTTTGATTAGCCAAATGTTGCCAAATGATTGGAAACGCCATTAAAAATATTAAATCAAAAAAAACATCAACCTTATCAGCCATAACAATACTAATTACCATTAGAATATATAAAATTTTCACTTCTTACATATAATTTTTTATTTTACTATAAAAAAAGATGAATTTATGGTGGAATATTTTATTGCCATCTGATTTTGGTAACTGTGCAAAATTTCATTAATAGAAAATGTGTAAGTCTGGGGGAGCACCCCCAGCCTTGACTTTAAGCGTTACCTTTTTGTGTGAAAAGTGACCCATAGAAGGCGGCCACCCCTCTCATCATCCAGGACAATCTTCCCATGTGGTGTATGAATGGTGGGTGACTACCTAACCTGTGAAGGTTTCTCCTTCCCCTCCCTAATTAACCACAAATGAGCTTATTCAGTAGATTGGGGGTGCGCAGAGGTGGTGGTGGTGAGAGGATGCCAGCCAAAGGGCAATGGTGAGCATGTAGCTCCAGCACTGATGTCAGAGTCCACCAAAGAGGTTACAAATCTTAATCAAATGGAGGTCCAATTCCAGAGATATTTTTAGGCTACGCCAATAAGGAAAAAATAAACGTAAAATAATAGGTCAGGCTCCAGTGAAATCAAATGTGATAAGTCCATTTGATACCCAAAGGACAGGGCCTCTGTAGCCTGGCCAAGGCACTACCAGTCACCTTCCAAACAAGGCGTCACTATGCCAAGCAAAATCGCGGTAGAAGGAATAATTTAGTGGCAAAATTTAAACTAAAGTTGAAAATCAAAGCAGAAGGTCAGTTTGGCGTTGAGTTAGTCATGAGATCTCATTTTCCCAAATTAGATGGTTTTAAAATTACTTTTTTATACATCCTAACTTATTCCCCAAGCCCCTAGGTCTTAGGGAAAATGTCCCTCACTGGTACAGTTGTCAGTCAATTCTTTCCTTTTTTGTTCACCAATAAAAAACCTGTTTCCAACAAAAAATTAATTTTGATAATATCTTAATGTTTGCAACCTCAGCAACTTTGAACCATGATTAAGTTGTGTCACAATTGTGCCCTAGTGGCCATGCTCACCTTGATGTTCCCAACCTATATTAAATAAGGTATTATATGCATGATTTATTGGTGATATCCCCTTTCACCAGCGCTTCCTGAAGTTAAGATGTGCCAATGATGTGAGATCTTATCTCCCCATTGGGTGAGGTTTTGTGACCTTGCCACTCAATCTACCACTAGTGGTCTGCAGCAAATCTTGGCCCTACATTCTGGCTGAAGATTTTCCCATATTTAAATCTTCTGTTCTTTCAGGGGCTATTGTTTGGTGGCTTGTCAGGTTGTTGGTTACAGCAGCCACCAGATATCATTCTCTGTTTGTCCCCCTCCTTCCTTATTACCAAGTCGCTTGAACAGTAATGTCCCTAGAATTATGATTTGTCTTTTAGGTGCTCACACACCCCAACTGTCAGGACAGTCTCAATTTTATCTGCCAGATCCATGACAATATGTCAGGAAGTGTTAAATGAAGAATTTAAAATTCCAAACCAAGCAATATTGTAAGTATATGAAAAGCAAATAAGTAATTAAGGAAGTTGACCTTAGGGACAAATACCAAGATGAGTTTGATAATCATTAGTGGGTTTGAATCTATGTTAAATAAAATGGAATTTAATCTAACTAATAATTGACTTGATTAATCAATCAAGTATTAAACTTATAAATAGATGTCTACAATTCTTAACTTAATATATTTATTTAGTTGATATGAATGAATTGATTAAGTACTAAACTCACTGATGGCCATCCATAGTACTCAATTTAGTCTATTTTACTTAAATAATTGATTTGTTTTATTACATAAGGAACTTGATAATGGTCATCTACAATACCATAGGCTTGGCACACTATGACATCGTTTCATACCCCAGATTTTGAACTTATCCCCAGCTATAAGATATATACATGTCAAAACTTAAAGTAAACATATAAAATAATAAAAAATCTTAAAGTAGGCTTTTAATTAATGATAAAAACACTTAAAGTGAGCATGCTAAAACTTGTAGAATCCCAATGTCAGCCTCAGCCCACACAAAGGCCAACTAAAAATATATAAAATGTATATTATTGGAAAGAGGAGGCTATGGCCATGCACAGGTACCCCAATGTCCAGCCTGAATGAGTGAGACTGTTTTAAAAGCATTGTAAAGCTAGCATGGTGCACTCAGTGAATGATGACAATGGTGCAAGAACCTCTACCACTGCTGTCCTTGAACCAATAGACATAGCAAGTGAAAATTACACTCATATATCTGTCTGTTTTATGTTAAAATAAAATTTTGTATGCAGTCAATGTATTGTTAAGAATTCAATCCAATATGCTAAAAGCAACTTGATGACATGGAAATTACATGCTAAACCAACAGCTGTATGTTCCACATGGTCTGTCACTTTTTGGATACATGTGATTTCTGAATATGTGGCTTTCAATTTTAAATAATAAAACATAACAAAAAATGGCTGTTGCATGAGATTTTTAACTGTTTCTATGTATTTAGGCATTAATGATTCCAAATTATGAATTCAGTTTTCCTGCGCATGCTCTAGTTTCCATGAAATACAGCTGAGACAGAAATATCTTCCCCCACTTCATATTAAGTTTGTCTTAATAAAGCAAGTCATAAAGGCTCTGAATACTGAAAATAAATGTTTTCAACACATCGTTTCTGCTTTTCCTAGTCTGTCATTTGATAAAATTTTAGCATGTGTGTTTGATGGTCCTCACATTTGATCCCTTATATATGACAAGGAAATTGTCAGGAAGATGGATCAAAAGGAGATAAAAGCTTGGATGCCTTTTGTAGCAGTTATTAACAACTTCCTTGATAACAAAAAAGTAGAAAACTATATACTTCTGTTTAAAAGGATGGTAAAAGCGTTTACAATTTTTGGATGCAAAATGAGTATTAAGGTATACTTTCTGAATAGCCATCTTGATCAATTTTCTGAAAATTATGGGTATATCAGCAATGAGCAGGGGGAACACTTTTAATAAGACCTGAAGACAATGGAAGAGCGTTATCATGGGTGATGGGTTATGCATATGATGGCAGACTACTACTGGTGTATTAAATGAGACCATCCTGAGCAAGTCTATAAATACAAGTGATACAAGAGCAAATTTTGCCTAAATGAGTCTTACATGCCCTCTATATTACATTGCTACATTAATTAATTAATATCTCCTATATGTATGTACATATCAATGCTATAGTTAAGAAATCATGATTGTATAAAATGGTTTTTTATGTTATATTTATGCTCAAAATAAGTGATTTTATTCCTTTGCATTTCAGTTCTGTATGTATAACTGTATTACATTGTGCATGTTTTTATATTTAAAGAACTTATATCATCACCACAAAGGTAATTAATATAATATCTCACATTTGAAAGTTGAGAGAAATGATGAAAGATTTAAAAATTTTACATCAAAGGGAATATTATTAAGTGTAAGTTGCAAAAAACTGTGACTTGTTGAAAAAACAAACTTCAGATATGAAATCAACACATCCAAATTAGTTAAAAAGAAGTGTTTTTATCAATGAAACAAAAATTTTGTTTGGGTCTATTATTAAAAGAAAAATTATATATATTATATATTTAAAAAATTCTTAAATTTTTTTGTATTCTTTTAAAGTTAAGCAACTAGGTAGGTCAAATAAAAAAAGATGCTCACTACAGGGGTCGAACCTATACTTTGGCGTTATTAGCACCATACTCTAACCAACTGAGTTTTTTTTAAAAACTCCATACTTTATTAAAATAGACACAAGGGAAAGTAAGAGGGGAGGGTGGAATACAGGCGATTCAGCTGAGGGAAAAAAGACTGGGGATTCAGGCTGCTAGAGTTCTAGCACCTCCGACCATTGCTGATCAGCAATCGCCATTGCTAGCCACAGTTCTAGCAGTGGCGTGCTTACAGGCCATACTATTCTAAGATGATTCATAGCTTCATCATGTGCGATGAGCAATCTGGTGGGGAAAGCCAAACGCATGGCCTTATAACACCCGGGGATTATGCGCGAGAATTTTGAGATCCGGCGGAGCTGATCAGAGATGATCTGAATGGTCTTCAATACCAAACCTCTGTGATGGGGGCGCTCATTGCTCATAGTCTTAGCGACAAGCGCACAGTGAATTACCCATACACAATAATGGTAAATGAAGGCTTGTAGTTGGATTGGAGCCATTCTTAGGGTTTTTGTAAAGAACAGGTCCTGCAACAGATGTATACCTGGAGGTGAATGATTGCCTGATAGGATGTATCTCATTGTGGACCAGTATTTTTTGAACATGATGCATTCATAATAGTGATGTGCTATGTCTGCTTCTGGTTCAGCACATATGGGGCATTCTTTGTGCTGGTAATCTAGCCCGCTGTGCTTGCCCAATTTGAATGCCCAATTAAGAATCCACCAGGTTACTGACTGCTGTTTTGATGTAACCAAGTGGGTGTTCAGGCTTAAGATCAACTCCTTCATCGGGTAGTTGGTGTCATGGCCTTTGGTAGTCCAGTCATTAAGGATTCGTGGGTGGGTGGGCAGATTGCGCCCCATTTTTGGGAGCGGATCTCCATATTCTATCAGCATCAATTTGCACCTAATTCTGATTGACTTGGTTGCATATTCATTGGCAATTTGGTTATGTTCTTTCAGCTTGTTGCAGTAATCATTGCGGTGTTATGTGCTTCAACATCTCTTCGAATTTGGTTGGCCTCTTGGTCCAATTTTTTGAATGACCACCCACCCTGGCGCACAGCCCAATTGCAGAGTCACCAGTAGTGTGGGGCACCTTTTTGTGAGGTAATCTTCAGGTGGTTCACCATCCATTTGCTTAACAATCGTGGGGAGACTGGCTCTTAGAGGCCTTGGGCTCTTTCCCAGTTCATACCCCATGCTAGAGTCAGGAAGTGCATGTTTGTCTGTGTTAGCTTCAGAAATGACTTCCCCCATATATGCTGGGCATGAGAATCAAAGTCCAGTAGGCCCATGCCTCCTTCATTCTTTGGTTTTGACAGGGCTTCCAGTGGAATTGGTGCCACCTTTGCCTTGAACCACAGAAAAGTTCGGAGCATTGACCTGATTTTTTTCTCTAGGTTTGGGCTCATTGGCAGCACATGCACAACATACTATAGTTTTGAGAAAATGAAGACGTTTATCACCTGCACTTTCTCCTTGAGGCATAGTCTGGCGCCCTTCCAGCATGACATTTGGAATGATAAGCTTGTTAATACTTCTTGTTCAGTCTCCAGTACAGCTGGTCCCTTGTCGTTGAAGAGTATCCCAAGGTATTGAACTGTCTGGGAGCTCATAATTGGCATTGTGTCAGTTGGTGGGCTGAAGTTTGGGTTGCCAACCCTCATCACTGAGGTTTTTGCTAGATTTATTTTTGCATTCGATGCAAGCTGGTAAAGGGCTAATAGATCCTTGGCGCCCTGGAGGTCAGACAATGAGCTTATTACTACAAATGTATCATCCACGAATGCTAGCATATTCAGTGGCATTTAATTAGGGTGGACTAAACCCCAAAGCTTCATGTCCGCTGCCGCCAGTAGAATGTTAGCTACAAAGTTGAAGAGTATTGGTGACATGGGGTCTCCTTGATGGAGACCTTGCCCGACAGAGATTTTGTTGGTTGTGCATCTGCAACCATAACCTTTGTTACCAGGCCTGAGTATAGCATCATTATCCATGTCCAAAACGTGTTGGGGATACCAACTGCCTTCAGTACCTCATGTAGGAATGACCACGCTACTCAGTCATACACCTTTTCCATGTTGAGGAACATAAGGTATCCATGTTCAATGCCCTTCATATCCTAGAGTATGCTCTGGACTGAACATATACTGTCCCATATACTACGGCCTTTAATGAAACCATGTTGGGCCCTATGTAGCATGCATGGTGCTGTTGCCATCAGCCGATTAGATAGTATGCACGTGAGCAGTTTATAATTGGCGTTCAATAGCATAATTGGGTGCCAGTTCCAAAGTTGACATTTGAGGCCTTTTTTGTACAGGAGTACAATTTGGGTCTCATATCCTCCCGGAACTTGTTTGCCATGGGTCAAACAGTGGTTAAAGAGGGTTTTGAGCTCTGGCACTATGCAGTCTCAGAATATGCTGTATATTTCTGCACACATATTGTCAGGGCCTGGTGCTTTCATCCTTGCCGACTCCTTTAGTGCTCTCTTAACTTCATTGATAGAGATTTTGGTGGATAGCTTGGTGACGTCTTCCAGCGTACAGCCTCCCAGTGCCAGCTTGGCCAGGTCAATAAGGGTTTTTGTTGCCAATTCGCTCATTTCTTGCTGTCAGAAGAGATTGCCATAAATAAGCTCAACTTCACGCTTGATTGTTTCAGGGTCTGTTGATACTGCCCCATCCGCTGTCTCCACTTACTGTATCCTAGCCTTAGTTTGGACTTACTTGAGGTGTTTAAGGCCCTCTTTGGTCATTGTCCCCATTAATCTCTGATACTGGTAAGTTGCATTAATTTGTCTCTCTGAGTCTTGTTTCATTATTATAGCCCAATATTTTTTGTGCGTTGTTTGGTACTCACACCACCAGTCCTCGTTGTCCCACTGGATGAGCCTCAGGCTTTCTAATTTAGACTTCAGTTGTTTTACAGCAGCTATTCGCTTGTAGGAGGTCGCTTTTTCAAACTTCATACTATCATGTTTCATCTTCATTTTGATCTGGGTCCATCTTTCTAGCGGGTCTAGCTCCAAGAGGTTGTCCAGATGTGCTATCAGCTGATACAGTCCCACATCTATCATTCAGCGCCAATCCCCATTCCTCAACGTGGCTGATACCAATTGCCACTTGTGCTTCCTTGGGGGTTTGTTAAGGTTGATCTCCACCTGGATGATCATGTGGTCACTTTCAGCATTTATGCTAACCTTGCTGTTGGATGTCATCGGCCTAAGGTCTGATGATATGAGGATGTAGTATAACCATGATCCTGACAGTGGGGATCCAGTGGCATTGTATGTCCACCGCGTTAGATTGGCCAGGTCATCATCCTCTTTGTCAATCGTTAGGCACATCCCCAATTTAACTAGGTAATTGAGCATCTCATCAGCTTTACTGTTGGGGCATTCTCTCATTGGGTATGTATCCTGACTTGCATTCGTCCAGCAGTTCAGATCACCTGCTATTACAGTCGTCACTTCAGATGGCACTTCTGCTAAGAAATCCCAAAAAATACAGTTTTTGCGGAGCTTTGGTGGGGCATATACTGCTACCGCCCATATGCTCCTACCAGTTTCTCTGTTTGTAGCCATCGCTATTAAGATCCTACCAGCATGAGTTTCTTCTACAAATTTCAGGTCTATTTTCTTGTCCATTGCAACTATTGCCACGTGGTCCATCCATAGGGCTTGGTAGCCTATCTGGTGGGACCACGGATGGTTTTTTGCATCACAGTTCAAGCTTGGCACCATTTCTTTTTGGTTACCAGCTTGTGTTTCTGAAATAAAAATTAGGTCAATATTATTATTAGTTTTTAGATGGTGCATTTTCCTCCTCCTTGTTTGTGTGATCACCATACCCCGAGCATTTGTAGTTGCTATCCTCATTTCTGGCTGCCCGACCCACAGGTATGAGGTTTATCGTTGTCTGGGTTGTGAATTGAGTCACGTACAGAGGTCAGGTTGGTTGTTGGTGGTGGTATCGATGGTTGGTGGGGTATGATATTCAGTTTTTGGGGTCAGTTGGTTGGGACTGGGATTATGTTCCTGGGCATCTTGTGCACTGGGAATTTGGTCACCATCCCCATCTCCTTGTCAATGGTTAATGGGGATGGTTTTATGATTGGGTCTGTGTGCCCCCTGTTTTCTTTGGGTGGACCAGCGGATTTATCTTCATCCATCAGCTGGATTCCCCCCTTCATTCAATTTAATGGCAGAACTTGATTTTTTAGTCGACACTTGCCCAGCTGATTTTGTCAATCTCAATTTTTCTGCGAATTTTTCTCCAGTCACCTCAGACTCATACGCCAATGACTTCCTATTCATTTTTTTATTCCCTTTCATCTTGTCGGGCTTTGATTTCAACTTGTTGGAATCCTGTGGCTGCCCATGCTTGGAAGACTTCTTTGGGTTCGCCTTCTGCCATCTCTCCTCCTTCTGGACCATCCATTCCGCTTGGGTTGGACGTTTCTCTGCTGGTCCTGGGCTGGTTCCCTCATCCATTGCATAAGATTTGGGGTTTGGATTTATAAATGGTTTGTCATCTGCTTTGGGTCATTTTGCCATTTCCCATTCCCACGCCTCTCTGTGTGCCAGGTCTTATTCTTGTTGTTGGCATTTTATATCCGCTACCTCTGTTAAGTTTTGTGGGATCCATTCTCTGGCTTTCAGGCGGAGGAAGGTCTTGGTGCCCACCTTGGTAATTCCCCCAACGGGGTTGTATTTGTACTCCTGAGTAGTTTTACCTTTATGATGGTGGCATTGAACCATAGTGTGGCTGGTCTGATAGCAGAACTGGCACACTTGTTTGACATCCTCCTGTTCGACATATACTACCCTATCAAGGATGGGCAGGCGGATGAATCTGGGTAGAGCAATCTTATTTGGTTTCATCCAGGGGGCTGGTTCATACAGCGCTTCCACTGTCTGAGGGTGGAGGCACTTCACAATGTAATCTCCACCAGCTTGGCGGAATTTGTGTACTTCCCCATAGTAAGACAACCCAGTCCAGATTGCTTTGTGTACCCATTCCCATTCGCGGTCAGTGGAGAGGTTCTGGAAGGTAACCCACCTTGCTGTTTGGTTGGCATATCTGGTCAGTTCCATTTGTAGATAAATCCCCTTATACTTGATGCTGATTTCGAGGAGTTTCTTGTGGTCCAACTCACCTGGGATTGCTATATCTATATAACCCCGTTTAGGGACCCAGTGATGGTCAAAGTCCCCTCCCACTAGGACTTTGTCTAGTTTTTGGTAAATTGACAGAATTATATTGGACCATTCTTCCTCCTCCACTAGTTGTAGGTGGACTCAGATATCATCTTTAAGGTATGATTTCAGTGCCTGGCAATCTGTAAAGCCTCCACTGATCAATTGATGGATGTATTCAATGTGGCTCCCTGCTCCATTCCAAGTGTTGTCCTCAGTGTGCGCCACCACTGCGCTGTACAATTTTGATTTTGTGCTTGGTTTGGGTACTTTGGCGGGGGTCTTTCCTTTCAGAATCCAACTCACTGATTCATCAAGGCTGAAACCCTGGCTGAGGAACGCTTCAAGTTGGTGACTGTTTATACCATGGCAGTTAATACTTTTAGCCATCTGCGCTCCAATTTCCAGGCTCTGCCACTCTAGGGCATCTGCTGGCAAGAACCCCAGTTGGTACCATTTGAGAGCAGATTCTGGGCTGCACGTTGGGTGGAGGTATTGTTGGAGGATTTCCAGCGTAATTGAGCTATGCTGACACCAGTCCCTTACAGTAACGCTGTTCCAGCCCCCATCTGTGAATACTCATGCCATGTCCGCCAGAACCCCCGCTTCACACCATTGAAATGCTTCTGAGGGGGTGAAGTCTTCGGTGGTGTATGGGGCAGCTATTGTCAGTTCCAGGAAGGATTGCTTCCAGTCCTGGATAGTTTTGATGCAGATCACTACTTTGAGCCATTATCAGCCCAAGTCTGGAGTTGTGACCCCTTTCATCGCTGTTGCTGCCTGTGGCGAGACCTTGTGCTCCATCCATAATTGGGCTGATTGGGGGGTGAACCCCACCATATCCCAGTCTGCAGCCTTGGCAAGTGTTGCAGTGTTGTACCAGATTTTCCACTTTGCGATCGGGAATGGGCAGCCTCTGAGGGTTTTGTGAATCAGTTTGGTCACCCCCAGTTCTGTCCATTCATGCACTAGGTCCATATTGGCCCCTGCTCAGACCCAGTATTTCATCTCCATTGGTGTGAATCTGTTGATGGACCAGTTGATGGCCTCTTCCAGTGACCAATCCCAAAAGGGTCCCCACTCCACTGCCTTTTCCTTTGTCCAGCCCGCTTTCATCAGGTCTGATGCGGTGGCAGGTGGAATATGGGTATAAGGCCAGTGTAAGACCTCAGTTGCCTTGAACCCAGCCACAATCCATGGTAGTGCTTCCTCTGGGGAGAAGGTAGTGTTATACCATTCCAGTGCCATGTCCACTGGAATGAAGTGTCTGGCCCATTTGAGGGCCATAGATGCATTTGGGAAATGTTTAGTATATTTGGCTAAATTTGTTGGGTTTAGGCCTGAGCTCCCAACAGCTTGGGCATAATGTGCCATAATGCCTGCCTTGTTGTATTCCATCGCATTTAATAGGTCAATGCTGGCCTCTATCCAGGCTTTTGCATCCACCAGTTTTGAATCTTTGCAGATGGCAGCCTCTATCACCTTGTAGTCCACAGGGATTTTCATCTACTCCAGGGCATCTTTAGTTTGAACTCAAGATGCCTTAAATTGTACTGACATATTGATTGAGATTTGGGTGTCGAGCCAGCGTTTGGCTGCTCCAGCAGAAAATTTATGGGCATGCCATATTGCCATGATGGCTGGCTTGATTCCTTTAGAGACCCACTGAGCTGCCGTAGAGTACAGAAACTGGAGATCCTCCCATGGTTTGACCTCACAGGTAGGCACACCTCGACGCTCTAACATATCCAACTGGATTGGTATAAATTTAACTGGGGCCCTAGCTGTCAACTTGACTGCTGTCAGGATTTCTGCCCCTTCCAGTAGTACTTTAAGTTTTTTAGCTGATCCCTCTTGGGTGTCTGATCCCTCAGATTCAGTCCCCAATATAGAGTCACCCCCACTTTGGTTGGTCCTCAGTGGATCAGCTTGGTTCAGTGATTGGATATTCAGGATCAGCCATTGATGTATTGTCGAGCTATGGCCACCTGTCAGAATGCCTTCATCAGGGATTGTACTTGATTGTATATCAGGCGTTCCACCTGATGAGTTATTTATGCTACCAAATCAATTTTGGTTGGGGACCATTTGCCCCCCTGACTGGGTTGTTTCAGGATTGGCATCCAACTTGTTTTTTCCCAAATACCCTGAGCTGATTCAGTAAGTTTATCCATGTCAGAAGAAAGCTTTTTATTTGTTTGATTCCATTGGTCTGAATTGCTGATTTTTGTTATTTGAATCCAAGTCAGTTTCAGATCTTACCAATACCTCATCTGGGTTTTTGCATTATTGGCAAGAATTTTCTCACCCTGCAAGGCCCTAGTCCCCCCTGCTGATTGAGGTTCATTGGGGACTATTCCTGACTCCACTGTTCTCGGTGTCAGGCCTCTCTCCCAGAAGGTTGTGCTTGTCATCAAGGTGTCAGTGGGCATCAATCCTAGGGAGTTGACTCTATTGTTCACACTATTTGTTTGGGCTCTATGACCTATTGACATGTTCATTTTGTTGTCATTTGTGCCACCAGTGTATTACTTGATGCATATATGGTATCATGCTCAGCCCTGTTTTTAGTCATGTCAGGGCTTGGGCTGGTAGGAAGATTGGTTGATGGTTCATCCATCTCAGCGACCTTGGTATTATTCATATTAAAACTCACAATCAGTGTGGGCAAGTCATCCATTTCTATATGCTGTGCACAGATGGGTGGCTAGACTTCCCTATGCTTGGTTGGTTAGCCTTTGTTCACTGCTCTATAAAATTGCAGTGCGGTATGGCAGTTGATTGCTCTCTCAATTCTTGTTCAATTCACTCTTTGCTATAAAAGTGATATTTGTGAGAGAGAGGTTCTCTAACCAACTGAGTTAGGCGAGCTTAATTTAATTCTTTTACATATTATTTAGTTTTCAAAATTGCCAAACTGAAGGGGGTGGAAGGCGAGTTGGTAAGGGCGTACGGCTACCAACCTGAAGGTTGCGGGTTCGATTCCCACCCTTCACACATCGATTGGGGTGCCAGCCAAAGGAAGCTATTGGCGGTTAGTAGGTCTAATAACACGAAAACCTTACCCATGATGTAACCAGAAAAATTTGAGTCCCGATCCAGAGGTGGAAAAACTTTCTTCGACAGAGTTGACCCTGTTCAGGTTTCATGTCATTTCTTTCTTTCGGTAATGTCTGTCCCCTGGTCGGCTTGCCTCGGTTAAATAAAAATTGCCAAACTGATGAAACTAAAATCAAAATTGTAATAAACCATTCATCTACTTAATAAAAAAATTTCATTCACTGACTGATTGACTGATGTACTTAATGACTGATATCTGAAACCTTCGAGTCTGATAGGGTCAATATATTTGGGTGAGTGGGTGAGAATTAGCAAATATTATCTCATAATTCATCAAATTGCTCACCTGAAACTAATTGAGTTTGATAGGTTCAATCTATTTGAGCGAGTAGGTAAGAATTGGCGAATATTATCTAATAATTTACCAGATTGCTCACCCAAAACTAAACAAAAATCAGTGTTAGAGTTTTAAGTAGATTAAGTAGTTAGGATTAGCTTTCCAGCCACGAGGGCAACAGCGAAGCTGTTAGTCTGAGTGGCTCGAGAGTAGTGCTAGCACAGCCTAAAGGCTACAATGTAAGCTTATCATCTGATAAACTTTAAATACCTTAGCGAAGCACGGTATCTGGATGTTAGGTTTATATAATTTTAAAAACCTGCCTAATTTTGGTTCCCCTAATTGATAAAATACTTTTGGCAGGTTAAGTAGAAGTTGATTTAGTAGTTTGGAAAATATGTCACGTACACAATGATTTTAAATAGAGATGTTTCGGGTAGCAGTTTGGTGTTATTTGATTGATACGATAGGTTTATTTTGGCCGAGTGGTTAATGGCTTTTGGTTGAATCGATAAGACAGTTTAGTTTTGAGGGGTGATTAGTTATTGGTTGTTTTGATAATTTCAGTTAGGTTTGCCTAAGTGGTTGGTGGTTTTTGATTGATTCGATTGAGCAATTAAATTTGGCTGAGTGGTTATTGTTTATCTACGTTATAAATTCTAAAAAAATAAATTGAATATCTAAAATCCATAAACACCGTAGAGAAGCACGGGTAAATTTCGCTTGTGTGCCTATAACTTTTTTAATTTTATTTGAGGTGGGCCGATTTGGGGATGATACCGCACTGATTAAGGGGAGATCTAATTAATGGGAAAGAAGGGTAAAACCCAGAAAACCTCCATGCACGGCATATGATAGGCCAGAAACTCCACGGACCGCCTTGTTATTTACTATCTCGGTTCAGGGCATCGGTACGCAACGCCAACACAGTCAGTCATCCCTACTCAAAGTCCAAAACTGGAATTGAACTCGGGAGGCAGTAGTCATTGAGTCCATACTCTACCACTGGGGTATCCTCCCTCATTCAACTAAAGATTAGAAACATAATTTTAATCTCTAAAACCATATGAAACCTTATCATAAATTTATCCAAATTTTATTCTGGTCAAGCTATATCTAAATCAGAAAAGCTAAAATTTTAAAATTTATTAAGGAGATTCTGTTTTCAATTTTTTGTTCCATTAAGAAACCTTTTATTTTACCATCTAGTACTAAAAAAAGAAACCTTTTATTTTTAGGATATTTTTGTAAATGGTGAATCAGGTTTGATTTTATCTTAAATAAATTTTAAAGTAAAAAATAAATATTAGGATTGTATAAAAACTGTTCTAATAATAAAAACACTCTTGATAGCTGGCATGCATCTACAGCCTGGATGTTGATTTTTGAGTTTATTTTGCTTTTTTTAAATCTGACTTTAGTAACAAATTTTCAAAATATAGATCTATATGCAGAAATAACTTAAAATTGTTCCTTCCATAACTCAATATTTATGTATGCTATTTGATATGATTGTGCCTCTTGGGTGTTAGGCTCTTAAATAGGTTAAGTTTTCTGAAATCTAAAGTTAAAAAACTGAAAATTCCAAAAATATGTGATATATATGAAAGCTAATTTCTAGATAATATTTCTTAGCAACATAAATCAAAATCTGAAATTTGGCATAAAGGTTCTATTAAATTGAGAGGCACATAATAATTGACTATTTAGAGATTATATATCTATAATATATAGCTTAAGTTTTTTTCAAGCTAATATTTTTATATCATATACAAACCAGTGGTTTATAGTTTAATATAATCAATGGGTTTTAGTATATAGTTTGGTTATCTATAATATAGAACTTTTAAAATAATCTATTTGAATTATCTGATAATTTTGAGTAACGCTGGGTAACTCTGCTAGTTAGTTATAGATTCTAGGTACATAACACACAATTCATATTAATTTAGTGTATAAAGAATATTATTTGAGATTACCTATAGCATCAATATAATACATCACAAGATGATTAAGCAAATTCATATTCCATAGTAAATGTATTAATGATTTTTTAACATATGCAATCTAAGTATTAAGTATAACTATCTCTCTAGATAGTAGGAATCTCTCTCATTAGCAACACCTAATTGCTAACAACCGTTTCAATTTAAATTCACCAAAGCCAATAAATGTATCATAAGGACAGATTAACTATAATATTAATAGAAAACTGGAAGTATGATGCTGTAGCTAAAGGGGACCACCTAATGGCCATGATAATCTACTTGGTAACAAGTGTACATTCCAGGAATCCCCAGTGCTTACATGACACTTTACAAATGATTCCAGAGGTCCACCCTCTATGGATTTGTTCCTCCAATATTACCAAAAACAAATTTTATACCACCAGATTTCTCACTCCATGCCAATCTCACCAATGCACCATGTTATCTTCATTTATTGTGGGGTAGTTGACTTCATCTTTATTGAGAAGATATCAGAGCAGCAGAAGAAGTTATTCCATGCTGCTACTTTCCTCAAATGAAGCTTTCATAGCAGTTGGTTTGATTTAGGATTTCCCATTGCAGAGGCAGCTGACAAAGCTGCAAGTGTAAAAATTGAGGTTAATTTGTCATATGTCACACATATTACTTGTGGAACACACTCACTGGAATAAAGCTTTCACTGTTTATATTAGTTTTGACAACCTTCTCAGTACCATTTCTAGTAACTTTATTGAATAAAACCTAAAAGAGGGCTTAAAAATTTATGGGATTATCAGGAAGTTTGAGTTAAAAAGCTTCTATTTGATGACAAAGCTCAGCAGTGGCAAAGCTATAACTTTTATTGAGCCCTACAAATAGATCTGAGTTGACTTGTCTAAAATTCCACAGGTTGCTTTTTATACTTTAAAATGTTACCAACTCTGAACCATTTTCTTTCTAACTTTAAAAGGCAGCCCCCATTTGCACTGAGTGCAAAAACTTGGGCCACAAGGCGCATGATTGCCCCTTCCAAGGGAAGGAGCAGGAAAATTCTAAGGAGGAAAATTTAATGGATAACCAACGTTCCAGTTTTGCATTAACTGATGTAAATTACCCTTTTGCATAAGATGAAGCAAGTGAATGCTTAGTTGTGGCCCTCATATCCACTAAACAGCGGAAAGCATAACAAAAAGTGCTGAAAAGAGCCGTTAAGAAGGCAGCACAAGAATTAAACCCCAAATACACTCTCAATTCATGATGAAAATAGTAGCTTGCCCCCCACCCAGGACCCATCACTGCCATGAGCGCTCTGGCAGTGGATTTCCCTGAGCTATACTCAGCAGCATTTGATCTAAATCCATCTGCCACATTACGCAATATTTTTGGAAATAATAAATGACAATGGGTATTCTCATGGTAAACCTTCCAATAAATCATATTTTACAAAAGGTTATACTGAGTTTGGCTCAAAAACCTCCTCTTTAATCCAAAAAATTCTGAATTCACACTCACATCAAGAATCAAATTCAAGTAATCGTCATCCCACCCAAAGCCAAGATTCTCTTATGAGCACAGTTGGGTCTAATGACCTAGCTCACTGCTCATAGAGCGTCCTGGGCACCCAAAGCAAGTTATAGATGCTCAATATCGCAGGATTCAGGGCTTACATGTACTGTGCCAAAAAGCTGAGTTCCTTATGCAATACTCCTTCTGGCATTTTAGAAATTCAAGAAACAAACTACCTGGAAGGAGAGGAAGAGGAGTGGTTAAAAGCTCTTCATCCTATGGACTCCACTTGGTATCAGTACTTTGAATTCATTATTCAACCTACTAGAGGGCTTAAAATAGTTAAAATTTACAAAATTTAAAATAAAAGTGCACTAACATTAACATTATTATATATTAATGAGGAGTTCACGCTCCTTAACATATATGCCCTCAATATAACCTGACCACATTAGCTTTTTTCTCAAGAGTAACTTAATTAAATCTACCAGATACTACCTTTGTGTTTGGTGATTTCAACTGTTAGTCTAATGCTGCAACTGGCCGTTGGCCCCTCACCTCTTAATACCCACCTGGCCATAATAAATTATTTGTACTTAAGTTACACAAGGGATTATTTGATCCCCTCCTCAGTAATTTCTTCTGGGGTAACGCACATGACACGGCCACATATACATCAGGGAAGACTGTTGTCTATGTCCTAAATTGACTACATTCTTCCGCCCTTACACTTTAAGCCAAGAATGTACAAGTTTGAACCTAAAGTGGTGCAATTTTTAGATCAACTGTTAGTTACAATAACCTTAGATACACCTGATCAACTATTTAATAAACCACGCTAGATTAAGTAATTATTGATACAATATCTTGTGAGGAGTTTTCACAGTGATGAATCAGCAAGCATCTTTAACCCATATGGCGTATCATTTCATAAAGATCCCTTGATAAATGGGGTCTGATGAAACAACACATCACTGCTGCTGAAAAGTGGATATTGCGCAGTGGCATCACGCATCCACATCTTCAGCTAACCGCCTCCAACGCTCTCTTGCCATATGGAAATAAACGTCCCATGCAGGAATTACAGCCCAGCTTGGACTTGTAAATGGGTTGCTAAAACTATCCATTTACAAGAGTTAGATATTGCAAACCAACACATTTGAAGCATTTTTGCTGGTGTCTCTCAGATCATTAAAGGGGAGAAAGTAACAAGGTACTTTATGCGCCACCTTACTGCATGAAAATAAGGTACTCCTTGCACCCAGGTTCAAAACAACACAGGCGCAATTGTTTCCTCTCCCAATCAAGTATCTAAAATAGTCTACCAATTCTACACCAACCTGTATTAAGCTGATCACTGTAACCCAGAGGAAATACAACAAATTTTATCTGAAATTAAAATCCACTCTCCTCTTAACTTACCTATTCTTGTTAGTGATGTTTCTAATGAAGTGCCATAAGAGTGTTTGTAATCTTATCATTCCCCAAGTGGTCATGTGGGATGCACATCCACACCTCCAGAGAACTAGTTGTTAGCAATATTGTAACAGAGACAGCAGAGGGTGCTGGAGAAAAAGGGACCCAGGGCAAGGGTGTACAACACCATATAGTAGTAGATAGCAAATAAACAACAAAACTTGGTTGGATCCCAAAGGGGAGTCCATAATCAAGCGGAGATCCATGATGGAGTGATTTAGTGTCTTCATCTGGAGGGAACCATGGTGGCCCAGCGGTGCAATGGATATGGTAGATATTGTTGTTAAAATAAAATTACCAACGTTGTTAGAGACCTCCTTGAGGAGTCCACACGCAGGTTCACCCAAGAAACAACATTTAAAAAATGCAAACTAATAGAAAAATTTACTAGGAAGTTGACCAACGAGGAAAGTTGGTCTCATGGAAAAATACTTAAGCAATGAGGGCAAGTTGTTGATTAGAGGAAGTGGTACTAAGCCTAAGTGAACCAATAGGCGCACCCTACCATTGGACAGGGTCCTGTAACTCAAAATTGACAAACTTGAGTAATATATTGTAACTGAGCTCGTCCAAATTTAGTAATATAATTACAGAATGGATTTTAAAACCCTGTTCCCCAAGCAACCATAATGAAACATCAGGATTGAGAACGTAGCTGTTGCATCTTGGCGCCCTGGCTGTAACGCCATGCCAAGCATCAGGCACATTCCCAGGAACAAACTGAGCATATTTCGCCTCTACCCAGAGTTGGTACAGGGTATGTTTAAGTCAGGAAGGCCTGTCAACTTAACTTCCTTGGCCGTCTGACATCCAGTTTTATCCTTGTAATCTGTGCCCTCAATCATATCATGGAGTCATGACATTAACCTATTGTTCTTTTTAGGCCCATTCCCCTCCAGGGGCTTTTGCCAAGGAAAGATTTTGTGGGCTGGGGCCAGATTCACGGAAGCAATGTTGTGCTTTGACTTAGGTACTGCAGCCTCAGGGAAGCACTAGTGGAAAACTTTGATCAGATCCTGGGCATGGGCACAGTCACATGCTGTTACCCAACTGTTCTCTGCTGCATCAAATCCCTTTCAGGATACAAGGTGTCAGGAAGTTGATATGACTGGATGATACGCTACCCATATTGGCAGATCACAGGGGAATCAAAATGAGTCTCAAGATTTATGAAAAGGGGATACACGTATTATAATCAAAAAAATGAGAACATTTGGCAAATTGAGAGGAATCACATCAAGATTCTTTATGAATGAGAGCAACTTGAAAAAGGAAGAAAAATAGAAGATACCAAGCCAAAGATACATCTGGATGGGGAATTGAGGTATAAAGAGCCTGATGGAAGATTAAAAGGAGATAGTCTTTTACAAGGGAAGAGAAGCGCAGAATGGTCTGCGAGACATCTAAAAATAAAAAAAATAAGGGGCAATAGCTCCATATATATTTTATTTAGTTTTTACAAGAATCAGCAATCCTCATATTGTTTGATTGGGTTGCTCAGTGGCTATACTTTGTGCAAACCCAACTTGATGACAGCAGACCCAAATGCCAAGAATTTAACAGTGGTGCTCACTACAGGGGGCCACTTAGCAACTATAGTGGGGAAAACATGATGACAAATCCTCATTCATTCTAACCTAACCTGATTGGGTTCCAAGAACAGCATGCTGAAGAAGCTCAGAGGACACCTAACTCAGAACCAACATTGTTTACTGTTACTGAACCAGGGGATGCTGAAATTATGATTACTGTGCAATTTGAGAATTGCCCGGAGCTGACAACCAACCAACATGGATGCTCCACAAATTTGACTCCACAGCAACTAAGAATTATTATGGAATGGTTGTTGCACAGGTATCGCCTATATGAGGATGAGAGTGGGGAAAATTCCATGAGTTTGTTTTATAACCAACGCAATCAAGAAAATCAATATGCGCTATACATGTCTTATTTGGATGCCATGACTATGGGGTTAACTCGCCACCTTGGTACTCACAGAATTGAGGAATACTTAGTCACTTATGTGCAACCTTAGATTCACCAGCTACTACATGTCTTGGCTCGCCATAACATTGAAATTGGAGATGTGTTGCAGTTCACTCAAGCACAACAGCATGATACCCACCTCCTGCTGGACCGCCTTGATCATTCGTTCTTGGAATTACAAGGGGTGCTGGCACAGATGGATCATTGTGTTGGGGATGTTCACCATCAATTGGACCTTCTAGTACCACAGTTAAACTCAGAATTACCTCGTTTAATAAGAGAACTACTGGAACAGCATGGCCTATCCATGGAGTGGATTCAGGACATGACAACCTTTGGGGAATAATACTGAGCGCTGTATGATGGAGCTAGCCAAATGGGTGGAAGCTCTTGAAGCCATGATTGCTCCTCTCAAGGAAAGAATGACCCTGATGGAACTGAAATTGGCGGCCCAATTTAGCATTCTATTGACAGAATTAGATCAACTCCATATCAAATGGGATACCCATCAAACGTCTGATAATGCACTTATTCTTAGGTCAACGTCCACCGAGTATCTCCAACTCATTTGTCAAGTTACATGACTGGAAGTCATTAGTCAGGCGGAACGCCAACAAGCCTCCCTCTCCCTATTGGTGAGACAAGTGAGTATGCGGACATGCAAGACTGCATTTTTTTTTTTTTAGTACTAGATGGTTACATGCAAGACTGCATTGATACCCTTCGATGGGCAAATGAGGAATCAGCATGGGAATGATATTTCCTTGTTAACCAAATAAACAACGCCAACCAGCAAGCAGAAAGTGCAAGACAACAACAAACCCACCTGCAGAATATTTGAGGAAGTTCTTTCACAATTACAAACTATGGAACAAACACTGGATGAGGAAAAGGAATTCTGCTGAGAATAGCAATGGCAATATAACAGGCTGCAACAAGAATGGCAGGATGGATGGTGTAGATGTGCTTCAGTCAGAATGGAACAGCTGATTAGTGAACAGTTCATGGGGCGTACTGGAGCTGGGGGAAATAGGGCAGTTAGTGGTGACTTGGGGGAAGAATGTTATGGATCAGCAAATGAGTATACATTGAGCAGTACGATGGAACCCCCGCGCAACACCACTTCTTCTGATTCTGCTTCAAAGAGCTCAATCTCATCCAGATGGCAGCATGATAACACACCAATGACGGTTCCCATAGTCGCTCCAAATCCAGTTCACCTGGCCCTTGCAGCAGAACCTGCGAGCTGAGTGAATTCATCCGTATTAAAAATTTACCTCCTTTCAGTCATAACAGAAACCTACACGGGTATTTTAAACGTTTTGAATCTGCTGTGGAAGGGGCTACCAATCAACGGAAAGTGAATTTGTTACTGTCCACTTTAGATGTGGAAAGCGCTGACCAAGTGACCTGCTATCTTCCAAATAGCTCAGTGTCTTATGCACAAGTAAAAGCAATAGTTATCCGGCTGTTTGGACGTGTTAACAAGATGTCTCAATGGAAAGCCAAATTTATGACTATACAGTTTAACCAAAATGAGACCTTATCAGAATTCGCTGAGCATTTTTTGGCAGAAGCTCACGTTTTACTTGGGGATAATATATTAACCACTGAGGATGTAGGCATAGCAATGACAGCGGCGGTCAAACCATATTGGGAACTATATAATGCTATGTCCCATGTGTTGGACGGGGATACCAGCCTCATTCAAATTGTGAATGCCTTACATCGACTCTCTGCCACGAATGGCACCCCTGATGTAGCCCAAAAACCCTCTGTTGCTCCCGCTCCAACCTTTTCTGAATATCAGGTGCAGCGACTGGGTTATCAGCTGCTGGAACATAATCATCGTTCATATGAGTCAGTAGACACTTTTCATCCAATGTGCGCTTTACCAGTATGACCGTGACCATGGAACCTTACCGGCAATTCTCAACCTGGTCCTTCCAGCCCAAATTATATATGTGCACCTTTTATGAACACTTGCTTCCATTGCGTACAAAGAGGGCATTATGCAGCCAATTGCCATAGCAAATCACAAGTGTACGCAATGCCAACTATGAAAAATGAGAAGGGAAAAGCTTAAGCAGAGTAGAGACGGGATGATCTACCTCCGCTAAGCTCAATTCACTTGTCCCTAATACCTGCCAAACAACTTTATGAGTAGAACTTGAACCTCAATCGGATGATTTGTTTTACCAGCAGCTTTTGCTGGTACCTTTGCTTCTGCTTCCAAGAGTAAAAGTTCACCCAATTGGGCTGAGCTCTGCCAAGATGTGCAGAAACCATATGCGTGGCAGATACTGGAACAGACTGGCACCAGCAATGCGGAGTCTTTGCTGAAAGTCACTCCTTTAATAGGGGTTAACATAGCTATTCTGGTGGAAAAAATTGCTATTAAGTATCCTCAGGTCAGCAAGGGTATTTCTTTTTTAAGTAACACAAGGCCCTTGAACATACAAGTAATAAACTTTGATGATTATTCTTACTCAGAATGTACTTATTGTGACATATTCATTCAAAACACAAAATCCGCGCAATCATAGACACGGGAGCGCCTGTGAACATAGTCTCCACCCAGTTAGTGGCTAAACTTATGTTGAAACTGGATGTGGACCATTGAGGAGTACATGGGACAGCAGGAACACATATCACTGTGTCAGAAGAGGCATATAGAGCGTTGCCCCTATGATTTGGGCCAGTCCAGGTGTCTGCTCTGGCGGTGGTCTTGCCAAATAACCGCTATGATATGTTAATTGGCGTGGCTTTCATGAGGAAATTTGGCGTTGTGATAGATATGGAGGAAGAAACCATTACTATGTTCAGCCAACAGATTCCAGTATATTTTTCCTCTGGTGGAATCCCAACGGATCCAGTCCACTATGGTCAGGTCAATCTAGCATACAGTGATGGAGTGATCCCTGTTCACTATCAGTGACTGAGTTGGCGAACCAAGGTCCTCCCCAACCAGATATATGAGTATAAAGGAATACCGCTTCAAGCAACGCGCCCTTTAAACTTACCGTCTGGACACAAGGGCATAATAGGGACTGGGCTCAAAATTGAGGTCCCTAAGGGGCTTTATGGAGAAATCCTGGTGCCTCATCAGCACTTGCAGCTTGAACCACATGTGGCTCTGGGGCTATTGTTTCCTGGGAATGGGGAGGTGAAGGTGCTGCTCGCGAACCTACAGAAGGAAACAATAATGATTAGGCGGCACCAAGTGGTGGCTTACCTACACTTCATCCCTATTGGGGAAGTTCAACGTATTCATGACTTTGGCTCATGGGAAGATCTTGGACTACCAGCTCACACCTCATTCAGCATACTGACTGTAGTTCCACGAGAAGCGCTCATGGGACTATCAGCGGATCAGCGAGATAAGGCTATGTCATTATTTGAAAAGTATTGGGATATTTTTGCAAATAACAATCATGATTTGGGGTGCGCTCAAGGAGTGATACATCAGATTGATATGGGGGGATCACCCTCCCATTTGTTCGCGTCCTATTAGATTTTCTAGAGCAGCGGAAGAGGTTGTCTCTGATGAAGTGGATAAGCTTATCGAGCAAGGGATGCTAGAGCCATCAAACAGTCCCTGGGCATCACCTGTACTTATCGTAAAGAAGAAGGATGGCTTGAATTGGGCGGTTATTGACTATTGTAAACTCAATAATGTCACAAAGAAGGATTCTTACCCTCTTCCACAGATTGATGATGCGTTAGACTGATTGGGTAGGGAAAACTATTTTTCCACCATGGATCTGATCTTGGGGTACTGGCAGATCAAATTGCCACCAATGGAATGGGAGAAATATGCGATCATAACCTTAAGAGGGTTACCCAGCCAGCGCGCATGCTGCAAGGATTGTGTAACGCTCCAGCTACATACCAGCATGCCATGGATACGATTTTAGGTGATTTAAAGCTGTTCTGCGTCTTAGTTTACCTTAACGACATCAATGTGCTTTCATGAACGTTCACAGAGCATCTGGCCCACTTGGAGCAAGTGTTTCAGCGCCTCGCTGCCACTAATATCAAAATTAATCCTCAAAAGTGCCATTTCTTTAAAAAGCAATTGGAATACCTCGATTTTATTGTGGATTCAAATGGGCTTAAACTGCAGCCAGCTAAAGTGGAAGCGATAGGCAAGACGACTCAGCCAGAAAATAAGCAGGACATTCAGGTGTTTCTAGGAATGGTTGGGTATTATTGACGGTTCATTCCCAATTTCAGTTGTATTGGGACACCACTTTTTGAGCTATTAAAGAAAAACACTCCTTATAATTGGACGGAACGATGCCAGAACACTTTCAATGTATTGTATACCGCATTAGCAAGCACACCCATATTGTAATACCCCAACTTCAATAAGCCATTCGTAGTACAAATGGACGCATCCTTAGCTGCTATTGGTGCAGTATTGTCCCAGAAGGATGATGACGGTGTGGAACATCCTGTCGCCTTCTGTAGTCAGAGCTTGAATTGTCATGAACAAAACTAAACCATAACTGAGTGGGAGTGTTTAGCTGTGATCTACGCTTATAAACAATTTTGGGTATATTTGCATGGGGTAAGATTTCAAGTAGTGATGGATCACACTTCCTTTCGCTGTCTACAGAATCTGCATGAACTGGAAGGACATCTCACACGTTGGGCTCTGAAGCTACAAGCTTATGATTTTTAGATCTTACATTGACCTGGGGCAAAACATCAAAACGCGGATTGTCTGTCTCAATTGCCCATAGTTGCTATCACAGTGGATCTGGCTGATATAATGTATGAAAAAATGATGGTGAACAAATATCAGGATGAGCCGCCACAAGTGATCAAGGTGTTAGACAGACTCAGGGAGGGTACCTTTGTGCAAGGGGGAGAATTATACAAGCGGATTGGAGACTTGACGCTGAATTTTTCTAAGCCTTCAGATAGACCCTCAATAATTATGGATGCTCATCGGGCTGTAGGCCATGGTGGTTTGTGGAAAATGCTGGAGTTTTTGTGACCCCAATACTTCTTGGAAAGCATGCATTATGATGTACTGGAAACTATTAGCTGTTGCCATCAATGTCAAGTTGAAAAACCTTTCCATAAGAAAACCACTTATCAATTATTGAAGCCCCAGTTTGCATGGCACACCGTTTCCATTGATGTAGTGGGACCTCTGCTGACTAGTGCCAATCGATCCAAGTATATAATTGTCACCATCAATCATCTGACCAGATGACTGGAGGCCAGGGCTATTAGTGACTTGGGCGCGGTCACCACTGCCAAGTTTATTATGGAATGTGTTATACAGCGGCATGGCTGCCCGCAGTTCATCCTGACAGACAATGGAACTAACTTTACTTTGCATATCCTGCTGAAGTTAAATGAGTTGATGGCAATTATCGGGGTTTTGACCACCCCCTATCATCCAGAATCAAATGGGATGGTGGAGTGAGTTAACGGAACCCTAGTAAACATACTCCACAAATTGATAACAGACTGGCCCTCGGTCTGGAGTGCTCTTCTACCTACCACTATGTTTGCTTATAATATCAGCTATAATTCTGCCACTGGTAAGAATCCCTTTCAACTGCTGTATGGATGACATCTGGCTCTGCCTGCCTTGCTATATTCGTGTGTAGAGGACACTGGTGGTGTGAATCCTCAGAGATATCTGAGGCAACTCACGGACACATTGATTAAGTTACAAACTGAAGACTACTCCACCAGTTTGGCTAAGAAAATTCATGACCAGGCAGCTGACCAGAAGCGCCAGAGTGGACTTCCGTTGTTCGCTGAAGGGGATTATGTGTTATTCCATGACCAGCATGGATTTGGATGAAAGAATAAGCTCTATGACAATTGTTTCAGCCCATTTGAGATTATCGAGAACACTGGTATGGATGTCTACACAATTAAGGAACCTGCTGGGGGTCAGATTATCAACCAAGTACATGCTAAATTCCTTAGAGCGTACAAACAGTAAGAGCATATCATCCAGTCAAAGGGGGGGGGTAATTTCAGGAATTTGATATGACTGGATAATATGCTACCCATATCAGCGGATTACATGGGAATTGAGATCAGCCTCGAGATTTATGAAAAGGAGATACACAAATTATAATTGAGCAAAATAATAACATTAGGCAAGTTGAGAAGAATCATGCGAGATTCAATACAAATGAGAGCAACTCGAAAAAGGAAGAAGAATAGAAGATACCAAGCCAAGGATACATCTGGATGGGGAATTGAGGTATAAAGAGCCTGATGGGAGATTAAAAGGAGATAGTATTTTACGAGGAAAGAGAAGCGCAGAATGGTCTTCAAGGCATCTAAAAATAAAGAAAGAAATAAGGGGCAATAGCTCCATATATATTTTATTTAGTTTTATTACAAGAATCGGCAATCCTCATATTGTTTGTTTAGGTTGCTCAGTGGCTATACCCTGTGCAAATCCAACTTGGTGACAGCAGACCCAAACGCCGAGCATTTAACACAAGGTACTCAAGCCTTCTTCTTACTTGGCATGAGGCTACAATATCTTTCACTTCCCACTCTGGCACTCCATCCACGAAATAAGCCTCAGGAGTCTCTGGTGGGGGGCCCTTAAACAACGTAGCTTACTTTAATTGAAGACAGCAAAGATTTGGAACAATGAAAGAAGATTTAACTGATCTGAGGCATGGCCCACCTTTCTGAAAATGCGGTAAAGCCCAATCCTTTTTGTTCCAATATTTTTTCATGGCTGCTTGTTAGGGATGTTTTTAGCATCAAACATCACAAGATCCCCTTCCTTTAACACAGGACCTACCCATCTTTTCCCATCTGCATTCTCCTTAAAAGCTTGCATAGTTGCATCCAAGTTTGTGTTCACCCCCCGTTGTACTTTCTT